>BSUD01000008.1:136117143-136217833 GCA_033239045.1 Fagopyrum esculentum | reverse complement strand
AAAACGCACTATCATTTTTAAAAATTAATTACAAAATTATATAAACTAACTATATATATATATATATATATAATATACTAATATTAAAAAAAACCTAATTTACATAAACCATGGTTCTATATATTTTTATATAACGGGTCGTTTTTACGTTCAGTTTCATTTTAAAACCTTTTTTTATCAAGAACATGTAAACTATCATTTATTTAAAAATATCCCTTTCTATTTTGATTATTTTTTACTTTCCCTTATAATATTATCTTCCAACTCACTTTAATTAATAAATAGATTTGTTTTACAATTTATTAAAGCTAATCCCGCACATGGTGCGGGTATTAGACTAGTTAAGTTTATAGCAGAACTAAGAGCTCGTTTAGAAGCGCTAGAAATCATTCCCGGTAATGGAATGATTCCGAATCAATAAAAAACTATGTTTGATTGGAGGTATTTTAATAAACGAATATAATCCCATCATTTTCATTTCCTTTATGTACTCTTATTCGATTTCATTCCATTTTCATTCCGTAGCTCCAACCAAACGGACAATAAGTTTAGTTTCATATACAACTCTAATTGCCTGTATTTTTACTGTTTTACTATTTTTATATTTACCCCTTCTAGTAATTTACCATACGAATCTACCCTTACTACCATACATTTATGAGCTTTATCTAAGGATGTAGGTGGGGCCCGCTGAATTTAATTTAATCACCAACGAACTTTTCAATCTACGCGGTTTCTCAACTCCCGACTGCTCTAATCTCACAGACCTATACTATTCACCCTTATCACAGACCATTCATCAACCGACACGTGTCTACTCTGCCACTTGTACGACATATATCCTGTCTTCTGTCACCCTCCACCCCCCAATCTCTTTTCCTTTTGAAGCTTTCCAACCTAAATGAACAAAATCATTAGGAACCTTACCCTAGATTGAGAAATAAAATGCACTATTCTAACATTTAATATTTCTATTTTATTCCAAGTTGTAAAATTTTAAAATTATATTTTATAATCTTTATTGTTTTAAAGTATAATTTAAAAATTATACTTGTGAATGTTACATAAATCTTGATTTTCTTTTTAAAATCAATACTCTCGTCTTTTACTATTGAAAATCTTAGTTTAATATAATAACCGCATGTTTAATTAGTGTATTAGTTAACCCATGTTTTTTTAATAAAAGTTATATAAAATACATAAACAAGAAACTAACAAGTGGAATACACAAGAAATTTTTTTTAATCCCCGAGCCTTGAATTGACGAATGCTCTTTATAAAAATCTAGATATTTTTTAGTTGAGAAAATTATCTGAACAGTACCCCATCTTTTGGGCTGACTAAACATTAGTAACCCATCGTTTAAACTATCAGAACGGTACCCCATCTATTGAGGCCGACCAAAGATTAATACCTTGATCACTGTTCAAACGTTAAAATATCTAAACGTTGTTAAATAGCAGGGGCAAAATTGTACATCTACCCTACCACTTGAAAATTCAACAACTGGATATCCATTAACAGAAAGCTTCATATCTCTAATAACAGTAAAAGGTTCAACCATTCGATTCTTAGAGCAACATAACAAAAGTGCACCCAAGAAATAACCCTAAATTCATCACCAATTTCAACCCCTCTCTTTTTTTAGCAGATCGCAAATTTGGGAATGAAGATGAAGAAGAGACATTGTGGGCATGAGAGAGAGGAATAGCACGTTGCTTTCGCCGCCAGAGATGCATCCGATGGAGGCCAAGTAGGCGGTGAAATGAACGACCCTAACCCTAGTTCTTTTTCTTTTTATCGGTATCCAGATTTCCCCCAATTTCGACATCAGTTTTAATGTTCTAGGTTTGGATCCTCTTTTCAATCGGCTTTAACAATTCCATTAATCAAGCTTCTCTTTCCAAGGACCGCCATTGTATCTTGGATCAATAAGTGAGACATTGATGTAAATTTTCCAATTTGATTGGTACAACTCAATTCTTAAAATCCATGGATGAACGTTGATGAGTAAAGTGAGAAATTGATGTAAATTTTCCAAATTTATGGTTTGTATACAGACTGTGCGTTCGTGAGGATCGATATGTTTTACGTACTAGGAACCGGTAATGGAGCTTGGCAATCTCAACGACGATCGGATAGATTGCTCGTGTTCTGTTGATTGCTTGCTAGGGGCGGACAACACCCATGCCTCTCCACCCATCTCAACTTCGAATATGGGTTTAATCGCGGTTGAATTTGGGTTTAATTAATTTCAGATGTTTCAGTTTTCATCAGGCGAATCGCAAAAATAAACCTTCGTTGTTTCCTTTCAACAGTACAAGCAAGTCAAATGATAGGTGATGCAACATTTTTCAACTCTCTATCATGTTAATCATGGGTTGTTTGTCTTTCATTGTTCAACTCTTGCAGGAGCTAAATATTAAGATCTCTCACAAAGTGATCATGATTGTAACTCGCTTATAATCGAAACTTGCTTGCATATCCAGCTACCCCCTCTTAAAAATATATGATTGTTGTGACTGAACTGCAAAAGATAATTCACGTGGACAAAGCTGATTTGGAATTGCCTTTGCATTCTAAAAGAAATTACCCATATACAGCTTGTGGTCAAATAGTTCATAATAATTGTTGAGTTCTAAATGGTGGGTTTTAGAAGAGAAAGAGATTAAGAAATTTTAGTAACTTGAAATACTCTTCTGTTAATCTAAATTGACTCTGGATCAAGTTGAGTATCACAACAACAGACAACGAAATTGTGGAAAAAAGTCTTCTTATATTGTGTCAATTATGTCAAAATTCAACACAAAGATGGATTGAGCATTCGATTCGAGTTCGTCAACCGTCAACGAGAGGTACATCAACTTACCAGCAACTACAACATTCAACAAATCAACAAACATAATTCTTATCCTTATTCTATATTCTATAACAACTTCATATTACAAAATCTTCACATTTTTTTACTCAAAAGCACAAAGTACACAAACAAGGTCAACTAAAATTACATGCCACAGTATTGGAACTTCAATTCAAACTAACAACGTGCTGCCAATTATGTTGTTTGTGCTCTGCTTGCATTTGATTCTACAAACCTCCATGGTGGCTCACACAGGTGGGGCTGGTTGTCCGGTAAGCACGGACATTAGCCTGAGGGTTGAAGGAGTTGTGGACTGCGGGTCCAAGATGGGTAGGGAGTAGGAAATAGCCATGAAAATTGCAATTCAAGATGTTAATAAGCAAGAATCTGAAAACTGTTCCAATCCCTATAAGCTAAAACTACATTTAGTCGATTATCATCGGAGCTCAGCTCGCGCTACTTTTGCTTGTAAGTGATCCATTCTTTAGCCTTGCTTATCACTAGTTGGGAGGCTGCACTTTCCACAAGCTTGATAAGTGATATAGACGAACAAACAACAAAAATCCCGCTCATATTGCTAAATCCAACTGCAGTAACTCTGCTATTATTTCAGTTACAAAAAACAAAATCTGATTCAAATGTCAGATGATATTATTTTCCACGCACAATGCATAGCTACAATTGTTGGTTTATTTCGTTGGTCAAAAGTGACAATCATCTACGAACAAGAAGCTTTCGCCCTCAATTCTTGGGTGATTACTACTCTTTTTGACGCACTTAAGTCTGTGGAAGCGACAGTAGAATAGTACCGGGCATGTCAGCAGCCTACATCTTCCAATTTGGACCCTGCAATCACAATACAAAAGGGTCTTAGTGAGCTTAGAGCAAAATCAAACCGCCTATTCATATAGTACAATCTTCTTTGGAGCTAGCAACCCATATCTTTTTTGAGGCAAAACAGAAGGGAATGATAAACAAAGGAGAAGCTTGATTAATGGAATTGTTAAAGCCGATTGAAAAGAGGATTCAAACCTAGAACATGAATATTGATGTTGAAATTGGGGGAAATCTGGATATCGATAAAAACAAAAAGACCTAGGGTTAGGATCTTTCATTTCACCGCCTACTTGGCCTCCACCGGATGCATCTCTGGCGGCGAAAGCAACGTGCTATTCCTCTCTCCCACGCCCACAATGTCTCTTCTTCATCTCCATTCCCAGATCTGCGATCTGCTAAAAAAAAGAAAGGGGTTGAAATTGGTGATGAATTTAGGGTTATTTTTTGGGTTCTCTTTTGGCATGTTGCTCAGCAGATGCCTAAGAATCGATTGGTTGAACCTTTTACTGTTATTAGAGATATGAAGCTTTCTGTTAATGGATATTTCATGGATATCCAATTGTTAAATTTTCAAGTGGTAGGGAATTGTACAATTTTGCCCCTGCTATTTAACACCGTTTACTTATTTTAACGTGTGAACAGTGATCGAGGTATTAATATTTGGTCGGCCTCAATAGATGAGGTACCGTTCTGATAGTTTAAACGATGAGGTACTAATGTTTAGTCAGCCTAAAAGATGGGGTACTGTTTAGATAATTTTCTCTTTTTTAGTTAGAATTGGTTGGTTGTACCTTATATAGCCACCCAAACCAACTAAAAAAAATGAAATAACTCGCTATTCATTCGGTTACTGGGTCATAATTGTTGCGTAGGGGAAGTGACCGAGTGGTTCAAAGCGTAACATTGAAACTGCTATGTAGACTTTTGTTTACCGAGAGTTTGAATCCCTCTCTTTCCGTACCTTCGCCCAACTTACCAACACCACTAACGTAACAAATCAAGTAAGAGGTAGATCCTTCTTTCTATCTTTAATTCTTTATATATATTCTTAATGTATATACACAACCTTTAAAATCCATATCTTTGTTGGCTATCAAAAGTTTTTTATGAAACAATTTGGTTTAATAGGCTTTTTATAGTTATGTGTTTAGTAAATGTATCCCTTGATACAAGAGTGTGTAGAGCGTGAAAATAAATACTAAAGATTGGGATACATTTTTAATTGAAACATTAAAAAGTCATACTCTAATTTTTTAAAAAGGCCTAGTTATCAAAATTGCCCAAGTTTTATTAGGTAATTATAGTAAGATACGAAATTTTGTAACTAAAGTCATTAAAAATACGATCTTTTTATTTTTTTATAATTAATAAAATAAAATAAAATAAAATAAAATATTTTTTATTTTTTCAATGATGGGCTTAGTAGAGGAGTCGCTTTTTGACCAATCCATGTAAAATTCAATTTGCACTAAACTTTGCATACATAATGTCGATTAGTGGACAAAATAAATGGATATGTTGTCTTATACAAACGTAAGCTTAGACAATAGAGATAGGCTAGCCACTTCGAATCAAAAACCTAATTTTTTTTCTTTAATAAATATTTTAATTTTTAAAAAACCACCACAAAATCGAGAAGGAGTAGAGGGGAGCACGCATGATGGACAATGACAAAACCCAATTAACCAAAAATATTATACAAAAATCCCCGTCAAAGTAAATCACCATTCGATCCATTTCTTTCTCCCCCTTTTCTGTTTTAGGTTTTTCATTTTTTTTGCGCCCACGATTCCACGAAGCCTGATTGCTGGGTTTCTTTCTTTCTGGGTGTTTCTATTGGGTTGAAATCTTGAAGAATTCATACAGAATTGCTGTAAAGAGATGATTACAATAGAAGGGTCGATGGACTCGAGCGTATTGGATGATATAATAACGAGATTGTTGGAAGGTAAAGGGTGCAAACAAGTTCAGCTATCAGAAGGAGAAATCAGACAGCTTTGTGTCAACGCTCGAAACGTTTTTCTTTCTCAGCCTAATCTTCTTTCCCTGCGTGCCCCAATCAGGATCTGTGGTTTGTTTCTTCTTTCTTCCTCAAATTTATCATGGGTGTTTCGATTTATGTGATTTGGTCTGTATGTGGACGTTTTTAGTCGAATTGTATGGTGCTTGAAGGGAAATTTGGTTATGGATGATGGATTTCTTGTCTTTATTCAAGAATATGAGATATGCGTATTTGAGTATTTTGAAGAAAATAAAGGAAGAAAAAACTGCTGGGTTTTTTGAGCTTTTAATTCTTCATTTGCCATGGTGGGTGATTCGTGATTGGGGATTGACAAATTTTTTTTTTTGGTAATAATCATTTTCCTGCAAAATTAGGGTTTTCGTCTTAAGCTGTGTTAGTTGGTTTTGTTTTTTTGATTGATTGTGCAATTGGGTCAATTTTGAGATGTAATTGAAGCTTCTGGTTAAGAAGTTTCATCATGCTTGATCATTTGAAGACCCTTAGAATGAAAAGTATGGCTTGCTTAGGAAATGCTATGGTGAATACATATATCTTTAGGATTCAAGAAAAAGTTGGTTCCGTTGGGATGCAACATACTTGTATGATGACTGTATCTTAGAAACAGCTTTTACCTCTTGCTTGCTTCCGTGTAAATTTGCTGCTGTGTGACCATTTCAATACAAATGGTCATCATAACGATTATTGGTTAATCGATCCATGATAGTGCATCATTTTTCTCTGACTTTTATGCACAGAAGTTTCAATTCCTGTGATGCTTTCTTCTTTCCTTGATTTTTCCTATGGGTCTATGGAATGTCGTTTCTGAAATATAAAATCATTATGAAACTCAAACAGGGGACATACACGGGCAGTATCAGGACCTACTCAGGCTCTTTGAGATTGGTGGCTACCCTCCCGATGCAAATTATCTCTTTCTCGGGGATTATGTTGACAGAGGGAAGCAAAGCCTGGAAACAATATGCCTACTCCTGGCATACAAAGTACGATACCCTGAGAACGTCTTTCTTCTTCGTGGAAACCATGAGGATGCAAAGATAAACCGGATCTATGGATTCTATGACGAATGCAAGAGAAGATTCAATGTTCGACTATGGAAGATCTTCACTGACTGTTTTAATTGTTTGCCTGTTGCTGCACTCATTGACGAGAAGATAATCTGCATGCATGGAGGTCTGTCTCCAGACTTGCATGATGTCAAACAAATAGCGGAGATTGAGAGACCGGTGGAAATTCCAGATAGCGGTCTCTTGTGTGATCTTCTCTGGTCAGATCCGGATTCTAGGGTTGAAGGCTGGGCAGCTAGTGACAGAGGTGTTTCTTGCACATTTGGTGCTGATGCAATTGCTGAGTTTCTTGACAAGAACGAACTTGATCTCATTTGCCGTGGTCATCAGGTAAAGCCTTCTTTGTCCATCTCGAGGCTTGATGCAGTCATCTACTTTGTTTGCATGACCTTCAAAATTCTTCATTCCTATATTGTTGGATCGTTGCGATCTAGAGTGTCTGGTTTTTAGGTCAGTCCACAATTCATGGTTAATATTTGGTGAAAAATGATAAATATGCCCATGTATTTTGCTCATGAGCCATTGATGATATGTGTCTTAGATAAAGTCATTGATTCAAGGCTACTTGAACTAAGAAACAATTGATGGATGTTAGGTTGTGGAAGACGGATATGAATTTTTCGCCAAAAGAAGGCTAGTCACAATCTTTTCAGCTCCCAACTATGGTGGAGAGTTTGACAATGCAGGTGCCCTGTTGAGCGTAGATGAAGCTCTCGTATGTTCCTTTGAGATCCTAAAGCCGCGTGAAGTACCGAGTAGTTCCCGGACAAATCTTAAGAAGGTATACTTCTCGTTTGGGGCTACCGTACCAAACTATCCATTGTTTGACCTCTTATATCACCTGAAAATTTTCTGGTGCCCTCCCTTGTTGATCAGGTACCTAAAGCTGGAAAAGCTTGATGCAACTACATTTGCACATGAAGATCACTTAATCAGCCGACGCTCAAGTCTAAAACCCCGGGTTTGAAATGTAGTTCAAAAATAGTCTGGGATTCTTCAAGAAAAAGAAGCATTTTGCTCAAAGCATTGCATGGAAATCTCCCCATGTTCTTGACAATCTGTAAATGGCCATCCACAGCATCATCTTTCTGTACAAGAATCAAGTTTTTTTTTTATTCTCTTCTTTTCATTTCCCAGAGTCTCCTCTCTTGATTGAACTAGACAATCCCTCGTCGACTTCTTGTCTTATACTAGAGCATTAAATGGTGATTAGCTTACTTGCAGTGATCTTCTCTTCTACTAATTGTGATGGGTGTTTCGCCTGCCTTGATTTTTGATTTTTCTTACTCTTCTATGTAATACTTAACCATGTTTGCTTACAGCTTACTGTCTGTTGTTAGTTTGATGAATGGAAAGCTTGAAACAAACTGCTGCTAGTCTATGACCATAGTCGTAACAAATCAGAATCATATGAATATATGATACAAGAACACCAATACAGCTTACTGTCAATAAGAATACGACACCAGAACAGTAGATTGCTAACAAAAAAAAGGATTTGGGGCATTTTGTATCGCATCATTTTTGGTTATGTCTCATTGCCAACAGATGTCACCTTTGTGTGAGGATTGTCTCATTGCCAATTTCAGCAATGGATTATACGATGATTGCCAACAGATGTCAGCTAACTAGCTAAGTTGTGAGTATGGCCATGTACGTTCAAATTATGGTTTGTTTGAATGCATGACAGTTTATTTAAGTTTCATGGCTAAAAAGTCAGTAAAAATGGTATTCTATTACTTGCCCTCGTAGTTTTCTCATTTCCGGTTGGTAACCAGTGCGTTTCATTTTTCCGATTGGTGACCTTTGCACAAAAAGAATCAGGTCAATCATAGCCTACTTCCCTCAAATCTAATCCCTTCATAATCGAACACAGAAACAGAGTCGGTTCATGCCTCCAAATAATCTGAATCTGAACATAAAAATCGATTCAGTCCATAAAACCCGGGTCAACCCAAACATATAAACTAAATATCAGTCCTGATCAGTATGACTACTTCGCTCCAATGGCAGCCCCTACCTTATTTCCTTCCAAATCCAACTCAACAAGATTATCCTCCAATGGCAGTCCATAGTTTATTTCCCTAGCTTATTTCCTTCCAAATCAGTACATACATGCCTCCAGTGTGCATAAAATCTAATAAAAAATCTAATCGAGCTAATAACCTAAAAACTTACAAACAACCACAGGATTTTTAAATTTGGAGAAACAATTTGGTTTACTAGATTTTTTCTAGTTTTGTGTTTAGTAAACAACCACAAGATTTTAAAAAGCCTAGTTACTACTATAGTTTTTCAAATAGTTACCAAAATTGCCCAAATTTGGAAAGCTATTTAAAAAGCTAACAAAAAATCTATGCCGAGTAGGGCCTTAATCTTTTAAGGTGGTTGTATGAAAAAGTATGCTTCCTCTGTTACAGTCATTATATAACTTTTGTACAGATTACTAAAACGTTTCAAATAGAAAAAGTTAGTTTTACTGATTCGAATCATCAATCATTGATATTATTTTATTTTAGTGCAATGATAAAATATGGAAATAGTGAAGGAGTGATGGATATCTTAATGTAAAAGCTTTTGTACAAACTATGGATAAAATATATTCAGAGAGTTGATCATTTAAGAGACTGTTGTAGACAAGCATGTATTGCAAGAACTTGGCTTTGAACCTATTGATCAAGATTTAAAAAAAATAGAAAATCTAAGCATTACTTGTATATGTTTCAATCTATTGCATTTTACTTTAAAAAAAGACAAACATCTTAAGATATCATCATCAAGAATCTTCAAAATCAAGACACATAATCTGATAATCAAAGTCCACCATTACACCACAGAGATCGGATTGCAGCTGAACCGTGATGGGTCATTTCAGGATCCATTGGTTAAGATGATCCGAAAAAATCATCTCTTTCGGATTTGACTAGTAGGAGACACGTGGCCAGTTCTCGGCTCCATCTTTTTAATCCTAGCATTTCGTACAGTTGCTACACTTGCCTGCTTCCGTCGCTGACTGTAGCTTTTCCTTTTGCTGTAATGTTGACAGTTTATTTAGCCAAATAGTTCAGCATATGCCTATTTTAACACAACATAACAGTATAGCACAACTTTTCCTTTTGCTCTAAACTGAACTTCTACATGGTTCAGTTTCTTTCATACATCAATACCAAAATGATCATCTAATCGCCAACATTCTATTCGTACTGCTGTTACATGCTTTAATACAAGTAAAATTGGCATTTCCTACAGTCCTATTGCATGCAACTGCACAGTTTTAACATTTTCAGTGGTTTTGCTTTTCATCATTCATGTTATCCATCAAGAGCATACCAATATCATTAACCAATCCATGAAACTCACAATAATCTGATACGCAAATGCACAAGTAATAAGAGTGAATCTGATAATTGCATCATTCAGTGAACACATTTGACATTCCCTTGTTTTCGGTAACTAGAAGGAACAAGGGGCAATGAATTTCTTCTCAAAGCCTCATATGAACTAACCAGTAACGAAATCATAGCAGAAGGGACAATTTGAATGTCAATGGATAATCTTTAAATGTATAAAAACGTAATTGTTTCAGCAAAATTGAAACATAACCAACATGGGAATGCACAAATTTGTATAAAAAAGGTGAAGGAAAATCGTACCTTATAAAGAAGAGCCCTGCAGTAAGAACCAGCCCTCCTACTGCCCATGATACTCTTTCTCTGAATGGCATCTCCCTGACCCACTGTTGAAAATCTTTCATCAACCCGAAGCGATCATCTTTCCTAACATCCCGAGATTTTGATTCTTTCCAAGAATCTTTAATAGAATCTAGACTTGCTTTCCCCCCATAACATGATGTTTCTTCAAGGTGAACCCGAGGTTCCTCATAATTCTTAACGTTAAATCCAGCAGCTCGGCAGAGATCTGTCCCATTAGAGACCCATTCAGATGCTTTACCACACACAAAATCAGTTACTCCACACGGCGCTAGAACCTGAGATATAATACCTATTCAAGTAAGTAGGTACTCTATTGACTGGTCATATGTCATCCATCAAATTTTAAATGTTGATTCATCATTCATGACTTGAATTCGGCAGAAATCATGAAATTAAAATGAAAAATCTAAACATGAGATATAAAGTAAGCTTTATGGCCAGCATTTTTATGATAACCATTGTTTGAATGGCCTCTTATAGAACACATCGGTTCAAAACGTGTTTCTAGGTACACTTCTTAAAAATCCAATTCTGCAATGCACACTAACCCCCCGTTTGGTTGTCACTCCGGAAACGGAAACGGAAACGAATCTAGTCCATATGTGTACCTTGTTCATGAAATTTTTTGGAATCATTCGTTTTCATGCAAAATGCACTTGGTTCCCTCCATTTTGTTTCCCTATAGGATATCAAAAGTAATAAGTTCTACTACAATTACCTCAAACCACAAGGAATGATTCCAAAAAATTTCATGAACAAGGATATACTTATGGACTAGATTCGTTTCCATTACCGGAGTTACAACCAAGCGGGCCCTAAATACTACATAGTTTAATGTTAAGACTTGCAGCATAATGTTCTATAACATCTAAACATACTCATTGCATCAAGAGTATGAAAAGACGGTTCTTCAATTCTTGTTACAACAAAAAATGGTTATGATAATAAAGCATACCCGTGTAGTGACATCCATAGAAAAATAAGCATCAAAGCAAGCTTCGAAAGCTCTATCACAGAACGACGGACAAATCACAGGAACACCAGGTTGTACACCCATATTAGGATCACAGATAGAGCATTCAAGTAACTCCCACAGATGTAAACAGTCTTGGTTTGCTTCCCCTGTTGAGGCCAGCTTTCTCACAGAAAGCAAAGCATAATGAGTTTGAGACGCATCACAGCATGTCTTCTGACGGAACATCCTGCAGTGGGTCAAATCTCTGACCTTCCTGGGAGGTTTCCCATCCAAGGCGAAGGGTTGAAAGCGGCCGCCCTTAGAAACACATACTCCATTAGATTTTTCTGCACTACCGAAAAACAAGGTCAATCAGTATAAACATGACATAAGATCTAAATATGATAAGAGTCAGTTGGGGGAGGGACAATATATGCAAAAGGAAATAAAATCATAAATCCTCAAACCTCAATAGATAAAGACTGAATGAGAGCTACACCTAAACCCAGATAAACCCTTCAATAAATCCACCAATCTACTGAACAAAACGCTTTTGACTTTTAACAGGCAATTCAACTACTACTCTATGAAACCAGTCAACAAAATATTACAAATCTCAAACAAAATCAGTTCATAAACTTTCATTGTATAAGAGAACTTTCAATCTACAGAAACTTAACACAGTACACAGTCAATTAAGGAGAAATTATAAAGTGGATTGCAAATTAGGGTTTTGCAGGATAAAGAACATGGAATATGAGAAATCAGAACAAACCCACAAAGATTTCGATTGATTAGAGATTGGGAATGGAGGGAGAAGTACCGGAGAAAGATGAAGAGAGAAGAATGGCCAATAGCAGTAGCAGCAAAACGACGTCGTGTTTGAATCTCATGATCTGAAAGAAAGAATTCGCCATAACAGAAGCATACTCTCGATGTGTTTACTTTTGGAAGAACAGTCTACCAATGTTCGTTCCTTGGGTTGAGTTTAGTAAATTTCGCAGGCTATAAAATAAAGTATGTAAAGATAAAAAGTGCGTTGGGAAATATATATTTTAAATTAATTTAGATAAAATAAAAATAAAAAATAATCTGAATTGATAATACAATTTGATAAGATTAGATTAGATCGAAATTGATGACAAAAACATAATTATTTAAATTTTAAATATGTTTTGGTAAATTTTCTAATTAGTTAATTTTAATTTAACGTCTAACTATTTAAATTTTAAATATATTTGATAAATCTTTTAATTATTTAACTATCTAAAAAATGGTAGGTTTCGAGAATTGTGGCGCTTACATGTGACAAAAAGTTATCTGCTTTAATAGATATATATTTAGTTTAATACGGTTGAGTTTTAATAAATTTCGCAGGCTACAATAAAATAAAAGTATGTAAAGATTAAAAGTGTGTAGTGAAATATATATTTCAAACTAATTTAGGTCAAATAAAAACGAATAAAAATAATTCGAATTGATAATACAATTTGCTAAGATTATATTAGATCGATGACAAAAACATAATTATTTAATTTTAAATATTTTTTGGTAAATCTTTTAATTATTTAAATTTTAATTTAACGTTAACTATTTAAATTTTAAATATCTTTGGTGAATATTTTAATTATTTAAAATTTTAAAAACTAGTAGGTTTAGAAAATTGTAGCGTTGACATGTGATAAAAAGTCCCGCCTTTTAATATATATAAGATTTGTTCCTCCTATTATTTTAAACTCTATTTCTTTTGCCTCTACACATTTCAAAAAATTAACATTAATGACGGACACTTTCACTAATTAAAATTTTTTTTTAGATAAACAAAATTATATTAGGTCGATCTCTGCAATATTACAAGTACAACTAAGGGAGTGAAGAAGGCGACATGTTAAGTGAGCAATAGTGTTCGCTCTATGACTAACAAGAAAGAAAGAGACGGAGATAAAGTAAGTAAAGGCGATAGAGTATCATCGCAAAACGACATCGTAAGTCGGAACACCGTAACCCGTTACCCTCTATATCCGCCACTGTCCAAGAGGATATATTAGTCACTAAAAAAAATAGGATATATTAGTATTACACAATTGTAAGCAATATACATTATTATTTATTTCGTGGCTTATATCTTGAACGAAATAATCTCAGACATTTTAATATTTATAAGTACAACATAATTTTTTTTTGTTGATTGTTGTTTTTTTAAAATGTTTTAAAATAGGATTATAACATAACAAGATATATAACCACTAATAATATTTTAAAAATTATTAATATATATTTCAAAAGATTAATTATCAATAATTAATAACTTCATATTATATATTAATCCAATAATAATAATACAGTATTATTAAATTTACAATCACAATCGAATATAATAAATAGCATAACGATAATAGTTTTTTAATAACATGAATTCAAAAATAAGATATAATTATCAGCTAATTTGTATTAAAGTCTCGAGTTAATAATAATAATAATAATGATAAAATAGTAATATAACTTCATGCTAATACAACTAGTTTAATTCTCGTACCTTGTACGCATTGATTTAAACACTCAAATATATATAAAATGTATAGGTAATATATAAATTAAATAAAGAAATTATGCATTTTGTTTTAATAAATACTTGAAATTTAAAATGTAGACTTAATATATTTAAATAAAAATTGTAGTCACAACAAAATTTAAAAATCTATTCTAATCTAATTTAATAAAAGTAATTTTAATTTTTTTTAGAAGAGATCACGATGGAAGTAAAATATAATTTAAATAGAAATTGTGATTAAAATTAAAGTAAGATATTTTTTAAATAGTAGTCATCTAATTATAAAGGTTGGATCTAATTTAAATAAAAATTATTTTATTTTATTTTAATGACAATGAAATTAGAGTATAATCTAAGTAGAATTTATTTTTATTTTATTTCAGTAAATGGAAGTAAAATATATTTATATTAGATTTATTTATTTATTTAACAGAATAAAAGGAGTTTGTGGGATATTATTATAACCGTGATATAAAAAAAGGTTCTACTACATTAATATTTTTTTTAAAAGATGATTTTTATTTTTAACACGACACGTAGATGAAATGAACATGTACGCTGACGCGATGTATAAGGTTTATTATTTTTTTTTTGGTAAGTATAATATAGATAGAGATATATAATACAATAATAAATATCTAAAAATATTTAGTCAATAATTATAAATATATAAGGAACTTATTCTTTAATAAGTAAAAAAATATTTTATGACCAAAAAAAGAAATCGGATTCTAAACAGCAACTCCTTGAAGTAAGGTGGTTTTTATTTTCTTTTGCTGTTCCCGTCCACTGCAACTCGTTGAAATTAGGGATCCACTGCAACTCTTTGAAGTAAGGTTCTTGAAATCTCTCGTCTTGTTCATTGAATCCATTGCTTTCATGTTACTCCTTTTTGCCCTCGATTTTGTTATGGGATTATTAGATATTGTTTCAAAGATTTGAACTTTACGAAGCGGGTTTTGCCTAACTTGATCAATTTGTTCAATTTGGCTTGTTTGATGATTATCGTGACTTTATCGACTGTTTTCTGTATATCCAGTGTGAAAATTTTGTACTTCCTGCGTATTCGGGTGGGTCATGGGTGGATTCGGGTAGAATCCTGATTTGCTGAACTTTTTCTGTTTTCCAGGTTGCGTAATGGCGGAGAATGCATTGTATGAGATACTGTCATGGCTGCCTGCAAAAGCTGCATTTAAACACTCATCATGTCTTTGTAAATCAATCTGTAATATCCATTCAGAATTTAACTTCATCAAGAAGCAATGTGTTCACTCATTTGGCCAAGATAATGGCTTCTTTCTACAGTCTAAACAATTAGAAGATGATCACATTGTATTCAACGTCCTTCAATCGCAACAACCTTTGTCTGCCTTCGGAATTCCTGATCAGTCACTCAAATTCCTCGAGACCAGACGTATTCTCTCCTCCAGCAATGGCTTACTCCTCCTTAGTCCCAAAATTGGAACTGAATTCTTATGTGTATTCAATCCTGCAACCATGACTTATTCTCAACTTTCAATTCCTTCTGGTTATTACTTCTATAGGGATAATTCCATTGGTGGTCAATTGATTGCATTGATTGAATGTCATGGAAATGTCGATTTGTTCCCTAATGATTACAGTATTGCAGTTGTGGTAGTGAAACCTCCAATGTTCAGAAAGCAACTTGCTATATATTCGAATGGAGAATGGATAGAGCAGTTTTGTGACCTTGATGTAGAAGGAGGGTTTATACGCTACAATACGGGAGTAGCGTTTTTTTCTACTGCTATAAGAGGACTGGTTGTTTACTATATGTGTACAGGGTTTCATTCCTCAACGTTTCCGCCTTGTATAGCCGTGTTTGATCTCCAAAAGAAAAAGCTTTGGAAGACCGTAAAGTTACCGAGTGAAGCTTTGAATACAAGCTGCACTTCACTGAAGTTACTCAAATGGAATGAAATGAGTGTTTGCTTGGTGAAGGTGCATAACTCAGAATTCACTGTGTGGGTGTTGGAAGAAAAGGGCGGTGAGCTGTGGAGAATGGTGATGAGAAAGACGAGACTCGAAATGTTTGGTGTCGAGAACAATGATTATGTGAGGAGTTTCGGCATTGTTGGTGGTAGTAAGAGCTTTTTGATCGTTACGAAAACAGGAGTTTATGTGTATGGTATTGAGGGAGATAAGCAAGGAAAGTTGGAGTTTATTGGTGAGCATCAATTTCGTGACTGTGATCAAGGTGTTACCGTTGTGCCTTATGCTAATACACTTAGACCCGTTTGTTTGTACAAGGTTGGTGAACTTTCATCTAAGTGAACTTTGTTATTTTTGTTAAGTTAGGATAGACACATTTTTTCCTTGCAAATAATGATTGACATGAAATTGGTTTCTGAAGCATTTTAGAGGTTGCAATATTGGATTTTAGCAAAATGATTAGAGCATAATAGGGACAGGATAAGAAGTTCAGATTGATTGTTATCATGTGTTATTGGTACTGTGCGTTTACCTTTTTTTGCCGTGTATATAGATATGCTTTTGAATTTGTGCAGTGGAGGAACTAGGTTTTTTTTATGGTCAGTCACTCGCATCATGTTACAAGTGATCAAAAGGCCAGTCACAAAGACAACAAAACAAAACATCAAATTTAATCAGAAACATCAAACATGTCTACTTCCTTTCTATAACTATAGCACATGGATCATATTTATGCTTGATATGGGAGGCCATAAAACCATCATAAATACCCATCAATGAGAAACTGAATTTATGGAAATAGGAAGCAGAACTTTAGAGCCTTTGATTTGCTTTAAGTTCAGTTCTTATAGGATAACCAAAAACAGACATAATTGAACAAACAAACAAAAGACCATATATTTCCATGCGATTAAGAGGGTCATATTTATGTAGAAGTGGAGCAGTAGCAGCAGGGGGGTGGGGGAGATGGAACAAGAACAAGGCGACATTATAAATTCTCTGTGCATTGCAGAAGTTTGCCAATATTCATCAGTAAGAGAACTCAACAGGAAATGCTTTTCCCTCTCATTCACTACCTTCAGGCTTAACCCACACTGATCATGCTATCCCCATTGAAGAAGCTTGGCAATAACAGGGACAGGTTCAGAGATAGAGAAGACGAATCAGTCATCATCGAGTTCTTGTTCAGATCAAGATCTACCATGGATTTATCGGTGGTTGCTATAGGCCCAACTGGAAGATTTGTCATGAGATTCATTTGGTTGTGAGTGTTGGTGGTATTCTCGGTATTCCATGTCATGTAATCTTTGATCACGGGGACCTTCTCGGACATAGTCTGGCCAACTTGGAGTGGGGAGGCCACTGAGAACCTTACCACGGAGATCTCGAAGGAAGTTCCTTGTGGTAATTTTGTTCGCGGTGGACCGGTGGTTGAGAATTAGTATCATTTTTATCAGTAAGTTGATCTTCTGCTGGGGTTGCAGATGCCTAAAATTCACAACAGAAAAGTAGAGCAAACAAAGGTTAAATTGAAGGCATATTTTGGACCAATATTGACACAAGGATACATATTATGACAAAACTGAGCTGAGATTCATCAAGTTACATAATGAGAAGAGCTTGTAATTACTAAAGAACAGCTAAATGATTGGAATTCATATCATATGTTTGGTTTAATAGCTACAGATATGGATTTGGAAATTCATTCTATTAACTTTAGACTGATTCACAAATTGGATAACAGATCTCAGCCATTTGAGGGGATGGTATGACTTGTTACTTCATTTACGAGTTGATCCAGAAAACCCAGTTCCTGGAAAATGACCACCACCAGTAAAGAGCATGGTATGACTTGGTTGGTCGTGTTATGCATTTCAACATGACCACAAATACATCCAGCAAAGGTGCAAGTTAGAAGCTGCGTACGATGAAGCCTCAAGTCAAAAGTATAGAAAAATCAGTTTTCATTGCCATGGTTGGTAACCAGTACACTAAGACATCCATCTTCAAAAGACTAGAAAACGCAGTTCATAAGAACAGCCTCGAGTGAACAATCTAAAACAAACATTCATCCATTCTTTAAACCCTCAAAATGGCTATGACATCAAAAGTAGGTTCAAGACGGCGGCTTTTTATTGTGCATCAGATCAAAGTAGCTTGACACCAGAAGCTACCAAAGAATCAACTATAGCTTTAATCTTCCCGTGATACTTCTGCTCTCTCTTCAAGGCAACAGAGACACCTGGAATGTCCTTGAGTAATAACCTCTCCGCCAGGATCTTGCCAATCTTTGAAGCAGCAGCTACATCCCTTGTTATTTCCATGCTTGTTCTCAAGCCCTTCTCTTGTGAACTTGCTGAAGCTGCTACAGTGGCAGTTGGGGAGTGAATGACTTGGGCATGCACAAACTTGTTAGTGAAGTGCATTTTCAGCACGTATGGCTTCAAATAGTTGATGATTCTTGGAGGCCTTGCAGCTGGTGGGATCACCATCTTTTTCCTGAATGATTTTATTATATCATCCGTCATCAGAAAAGTCATTAATTGTAGATTTTCATCTGCAACAAAATACAGGCTAGAATAGTAATTGACGGTTGGGGGCTGTGACCTAAGCTATTGGAATTCAATAAATAAGGACAATAGCTCCCTCTTTTAATTATCCAGAAAGTTAGTAGGAAAATCGGGCTACAGCCTTGGGCTTTTTGGGAAATAAGTCCTCCATCGAGATGGCTCATTAGGGTAGTGTGCCCCTATTGAAAGTTATCCTTGTTCTTCTATTTCGGGTGTTGCTTTGAGATTCATTGGGAGCTACCTTTTCAGTAACATATTGGTGTTTGAGTTAGTTATCTGTGTTGAATCTGACTACATGTTAAACTCCAATCCTATCTCCATCAATTTCACTCGAAGATTTAACAACCACACTACAAGAGTGTCTCCACTGCATAATTTTTTTTTTTTGTATCTGTAGTTTCTGAAGCATCCTATATTCACTCAACAATCAAATATATTAAAAACTCAGGGGCACAAAATCAGCACACATTCAAAAAGACAATCCGTCGTGATGGCAAAGGAAAAATCATATACTGACACTGAATTATAGCTATTCACTTTTAACATTTGGAGGTTGGAATATGTCAAAATCAAAATCAATGGAAGGAAAAAGGAGACTGCTCTCCCGTTACAGTCTATGGAAACATACGTAACTATGATAAACACTTGCATAAATGCACCAAAAAGTTAGGAAGAAATTCAACAGAAACTCAGGAAAAAACTATGCAGAAACTCAACAGAAAATGAAAAATAATCATATCAGTAAGTTTCTGACAATAATGCCAAAGTGAAGCAACAGGATTCAAACCCATGCCAAAACAAGAAATGAAGTTACAACAATCCACGAGTCAAATTGGCATGTCCAGATTAGGCAACAATTAGAAAAGGGCTTTTCACTGGCCTTGTAAAATAAAGACCATAAACCCAGGAAAGTTTCAATTGCTCATAAGTAAACTACAGAGGGATAAGGATATAAATATCTGAACAGACAAGGAAGCTCACCACTGGACCCGTTTTTTATTTAAATCTTATTATTGATGTACTCATTGGAGGATAGTAAGCCACAAACACAACAACAGGACGTGAATATCCATTTGCTTTTTTCCAGTGCCCCATTGATGGAGCTTATGTATATCTAAGATGGCTTCCTTAAAAATTAAAACCAACTGCGGGACTCAGTTTTCTAGGAAAGCCATTTGCTTGTAGCATCTAGAGCCAGCAACACAAACAACAACAATGGCTGCCTATGCCTCTTGTGTTGGAATATTGTTAGCAGAAACACCACCCACACAATTTTCAAAGACACAGCCTATTAACATACCCACCTTTAATTTCCATCGACGAGTACAAAAACAGATTATCTAACAATTTTGTGAAATCCAACCCCCTAATACTAGAATACTTATTCCAATTCGAATCCTAACGACCATAAATAAAATTTTGAAACCCTAATTACCTTTATCACCACGAACGACTCGTCTGTGTATTGGGGAGACAAAGGATGCTTCCTTGGAGGCAAATTCTGAGCACAAAGAGGAGGAGAGTGAAGATGAATCGAAGTATCGGAGATGTGAAAGATATATCGACTGCTGTAGAAAGAGACCGGTGGAGTAGATCGGGGAGAGAGAAAGTTCAGAGGAACACTTTGTTCGCAGTGAAGTAAATGGGCTTTTGTCTAAAGGGAAACAAATAGGGTTAACTATTTGAGGCCCGGAATGAATTCTCCTTCCTAAACGCAACTTGGGTCCAGGGTAGTATTGAGCGCAGGTACGGGTACGGTACGGGTATACGGGTACGGGTGGAGAAGAAAAGAAAACAGAGTTGTGATACCGAAAGTGCGAAGCGCAAGCAAAGGCAGTTCTTTCATCTCCGACCAAACACACTCTACTCTCTCTCTCCAGAAATGTTCAAGAAGTAAGCTTTTTTCTTTCTGTCTCGTTTAGGGTTTTGAATATTTTTAGCTGATGGGAGATCTTCCGAATTTTAATCGTAATCAACTAATTGATGGATATGATGACCAAAATGTAGGATTGGATCCTGTTTTTGTTGCATAATCGTGTAAAATCAACTGAAACCCTAAATCTTAGTCGAATAGTTTAGGCCAATTCTGTATTTGAAGTATTCCGGATACTGTAAACCATCTTTTTTTTCATGTGGGTCTCCGATTTTCACATTCAGTTGTTGTGCATTCAGTATCGCTTTTGCATTTTCTGAACCCTAAGAAGTTTTGTGCGTTTAAATCTGTTCTATGTGGCGAAAAATCCTTCTCTTTGATGTGAGATTTAGTTTTTCATCGGTCCAATATTGTTAGGTTTTCTGCTGAGGAGGTATCTGCCCAAAATCAAGTCAAGGCATCTGTGCAACGGAGAATTCGGCAAAGTATAGCTGAAGAGGTTAAGTCTTGCTTTATGCTGTCCTTTTTTTGAACACTTATCCTTTTTCCAACGTTGCCATTGCAACGAGTTGGCGGTAGTTCTCTCAGCTCATTCATTGAAATTTTGCTGAGTTTTCGATATGATGCAGTATCCTGGACTCGAGCCGGTGTTGGAGGATTTGCTTCCAAAGAAAGCACCTCTTGTTGTTGTGAAATGGTTTGTATCTCCTTTTTGCTATTTTCCCTCTATTAACTCATGCTTTTGTTAGCTTAAATTCTCCACCTGTTCTGCAGTCAAAATCATTTGAATCTTGTTGTTGTCAACAATGTCCCCCTCTTCTTTAACATCAGAGATGGACCATACATGCCTACTCTGCGACTTCTTCATCAATGTAAGTATTCCACTTTGATTTTCTCAATGATGTACTTTATCTTTCAGTTTGGCTGCTCTGCTCATATATATGTAGGGATATACTAATGCACATTGATAGCATCATCTCAGTTACATGACTTTCATCTGGTGAATTTTGGTAAAAAGTGTTTTGTACTGGATCCTGATGTAGTCTTCATGGTGTGTATTGAACTTCATATGTTGATGATATATGTCTACTCTTATTTTTATTGAAAGAATTGGATTAAATAGGCTCTTTTATATAGGTTTTTTTTTTGTAGACCCTCTAAGTTTACCCTATATATAATTCTCCATTTCTCCTCTCGATGAAAGAATTGGGTTAAATAGGGGTATATTTACTAAATGAGTTTATGTTATGGGTACCCTTAATAGAGTAATAGTGGTAAAAGGCCTAGTTAGCCATTTTACGGTTTTACCCTATTTTATTTGACGTTTAATACGCTTGTTTTTGTATTAAGCCGCTTCGAGTGGGACTTTGACAGAATTAGAAGCTTTGTTTGCTAGAGAGGTATAGGTATCTACTCATTTCAGTTTTCCTGTAGGATGTAACAGAAAGCTCGGTTATATTAGTGATCTAGGATCGACCTAAGTGTCTCACGCACAAATTGGAGGAAAAGAAATTCAGGATCAGAAGTTGGATTTCATGATGGCTCTCAGCTGAGCATTTTTATACCTTTAGCCAGCAAAGCTTCTGACTCTGACCAAGTCCTACCGAAACTGGCTTATTACAGAAACGAGTTTATATAGTATCAATTAGCATTAAAGTAGACAAATGATATCAACATCGATAGTATGAGATCCCTTATCCCCTACAAGTTTTTTTAGTCGGGGGATTGCCTTGTCCGATATCTTTTTTACTTATAGATGACTGAAAAGCTTCTAGTCTGACAACAGAAACGGAGTTTTGGATTTGAATGGCGGTATGAGCATCTCTTTGAAGTTGTATTCTTTGTGTATGCAGGCTACATTTAAAACACTTTTTTTTAATCAATTAACTCAATGTAGCCATACACTTCATATCTGACTGAAAGGGCTATTCTTTTTTCATGCAGATCCTGATATAATGAAAAAGTTACAAGTAGACAGGGGAGCCATAAAATTTGTGTTCTCTGGTGCCAACATAATGTGTCCTGGACTTACGTCCCCCGGAGGTGCTCTAGATGATGAAGTTGGTGCCGAAAGACCAGTGGTAAAGGAACATTGGCTTCTTTATCTAGATTTCTTAATGGGAAAATCTTGCATTGCACTAAACAAAGTTGCATCATTTTAGGCAATCATGGCTGAGGGAAAACAGCATGCACTTGCTATTGGCTTCACAAAAATGTCAGCAAAAGACATGTAAGAGTTATATAGATTTAAAAATTTTACACCCGAGTGAATCTCTTGGCTTTATATATTCCGTTTGACACATATCTTCCATTGCAGAAGAGCCATCAACAAGGGAATTGGTGTTGAAACATTGCATTATCTGAATGATGGCCTTTGGAAGGTATGCTCTTATAGCTCTATTATTTCAAATCTGTTTGTTTGCCTGAATAAAGACGAGATTATTAGACATGCCTTGACACAGGTCCTGGATGTAAAAAAGTATTAAGGGCCCGTTTGGTTCCAACTCCAGAAACGGAAACGGAATGGAAACGAATTTAGTCCATGTGTATATCCTTATTCATGAAATTTTGTGGAATCATTCCTTGTGATTTCATGCAAAATGCACTTGTTTCCCCACATTTTGTTTTCCGATAAGGTATCAAAAGTAATCAAATTCTATTCCAATTACTTCAAACCACAAGGAATGATTCCAAAAACTTCCATGAACAAGGGTATACGTATGGACTAGATTCGTTTTCATTTCGTTTCCGCTTTTCCGGAGTTAAAACCAAACGGGCCCTAAATGTTCTTACATTATCTACGTGTTCTTTATGCTGTATAGCTGTATCTTATTAAGTGACATTGTGTCACATTCATACGTGCAGATGGAGCATCTGGATTGAAGACCCGTGATCGGCTATGGTAGCTAGGCAATCTAAAGGACTCGGGCTAAAGAACTTGTTTTATGTGTTTTTGCTGTTATGACTATTTAGTTTGTGCCCTTTCTTTTGACAAGGGACTACAAATGCTGTAATGTTCAGCGAATATTGGTTATGGTTTATAAATCAAATGCTTTGAGTTTGCACACAGATCTAATTTGCAACCCAATGTTAAACATAGGTCTTAGCAAAATTGGATCACTTTGTAGAACCAAACCTATCGGTTTTGGTCCAAATCGAACCTGAACCGTTTATAAGTGGTTCGGTCTGTGGTCCAAGATATTTTGGTTATCGCTTTTCGTTTCGATCTAAAACGGATTTTTTCGGTTTGAACTGACACCTATATAAGTATTCCAAACATTTAACCTAATCACCTCTATTTTCATGTGTCTCCAAATCATTTAACTTGGTGTATTTCCACGACTCTTTGATATCTTTCTCTCCTCCGGCATCTTCATCGAGCATAATATGAGACAAAGTAGGGCCGTAATATGAGACAAGCTACTCGGGCTCGGCTCAAGCTACTTCACTTTCTAAACGAGTCAAGCTTGAACACATTTCAATGCTCATTTAAATTTTAGCTTCGGCTCGTTCGGGTAAAGCTCGGCTCGTTCGGTATAGAAGCATTATTTTAGGCGAGCTATTCGGGCTTTACTCGGGCTCGGCTCGTCAAAAGCTAGACAAGCCAAATTTGAGCGCATTTTAAAGCTCGTTCACTTTTAGACTGACGCTCTGAAAACATGTCTAATCTGGACATCGTAAAAAAGTGAAGATTCAATCTAGAGTCGGATATAATCATCTCAACTTTCCACAGACAATTCCGAAGACCTTGTGAGTGTTTTGATGACGCACAATAATTTGCCCTCGATTTCAATCCTTTTAACTTGCAATTTGATAGCTTCTTGCAATCTCAATTACAGAGCATAGACTTGCACATTTAGTGCCGAATTGAAGCTTTTCTCTTGCACCAAGACTAATTCCTTCAATGTCCAGTTCATAAATTCAAGGTATTGGATCGAATGTCCAGTTCTTGAGCAATCCAAAGATCATTGTCAAATCACCATCGTGATAAAATTCTCAAGGACAAACTACTAAAAAAATATATTATCCAAGGATGAGTCCTAAACAGTAAACAATCAGCACCAACCAACAAGAGTGATAATAGTACAGAAAAACTCCTGAACAAAGAGTTAAATGATCAGACTAGTTCTTTCATCAGACTTATCTGCATTGTCTTCTTATTAAGAAACAGGTAACATTTGCACGCATTACCTTTGCCTGTATAACTTCAGGACCAACAACAATGTCACATCATATTCCTGGATGTTTAGGATCACTTGACCCACCTCAACATCTTTTGCCTCTCCCACATGTATGGGACCGGAGTACAGCCTCAGATCTGTCGTATTCATGAACATAAGATATCTTCGGTTTTGAATTGATGCTAGTCCCATCCAATTTTACAGCCACTAGCCCATAGAGCCGAGAGTACCATAGGCGAGAGTGTTAGTTTCCTTGAAGTATGTAACTTCACCTTCTTTAGCCTTCCACAGCTGGCTTTCAGAGCAATCTCAAGGGCGCCTGTAGATATGTTAGTCAGTTGCACTAGCTTTGCAACCTGGAGACTCGAGAGACTTGACATTACCATACACAATGCAACATCCGATATAGCACAATAGCTCAAGTTTATCTGAACACGAAAAATAAGAGAACCGTCAATTAAACAGACTCTTGATTTGCAGTATAATGATTCCAAAAACAGATTCTGTTCATAAGTATAGAATGCAAACCTGGCGTAAATTCTTGGAATAGTAAGCTAGAGCACAAAACGCCATATCTTGTATGTTTTTACAGTGCTTCAAATCCAATTCTGCTAGTTTTTCACAGCCAGCAGCAACTGCAGTCAAACCGGAACCTTGGATTCCTTCTAAACTACGCATGTCGAGATCAATCAACTCCCTTAGCCGCCCTATATATTCTATCCCTTTATCAGTCAATCTAGTGCAATATGACACATTAAGAGTTTTCAGCTTCTTGCAACCACTTGATATAGCTGCTATTCCGTCATCTCCAATGCCTGGGCAGCTATAGAAATCAAGCAAATGAATACAACAATCATTTTAGTAACTATTTTTAAGTCATCATGAAAAAGTGAAAGTTTAATTGAAGGGATCAAAGTTACCGGTATAGATCGAGTTCAACAATCTTGCTACAGTTGGAAGCTATATAAAACAATCCTTTATCTGATATTTCAGTGCAAAGACCCACTTTCAAGCATTTCAGGTTTGAGCACCGAGATAGGTATTTAAGAGCTGCATAAGAAGCTCAGCATCATGAATCTTTGTATATAAAAAACTATTTATCACTAAAGGTCGTGAAAGTTCACAAACCCTAATTTCCTTTAAAAACATCAATGGTTGAAGTGACCTAACCTGTATCATTGACACCACAACAATCCGTAAAATCAAGCTCCTCCAGAAGAACACAGTAGAAGCCAAGCAGTTTCAGACTTCTTTCGGAAATAAGACTACATGATTCTAACTGTAAAGATGTAAGTTGTCTACAAGACAAAGCTATAGCTGAAATTGCACCATCTGTTATGGAGTCACAGCATGACAGATTAAGGGTTTTCAAGTTGCTACATCCAGTTACCAGCTGACCCACATCGGTATCTGCCAAACCTATGCATTTGCTCAGCCCGATTTCAACAAGAGACTTGCAAGTGGTACTAATGGTCTCAAAAATTGAATGAGAAACACGAGCACCATCAAGTTTGAGCGTAGCTAGACATCTCAAATCCTTCAAGCAATTGAGAAATGTAGAAGAAAGTTCCTGCCAGGAAAAAAAAAAGAATTAATATCACACTGGGATATGATTTTTTTATCATTTTTTTTCCTAGAACAATATCTAGGAACAATGACTTAGCAGAATAAAGTAAAGGCATTAAGCTTACAAATTCTAAAAAATACTCACGACCATACAATGACTAGCATTTAGCTTCAGCAAGCCAACGTGTCCCTCAGTAACAGCACACAATCCAGCTGTAGTAATACCATCACACCTTGATACACTAAGTACCTGCAAACTCAAAGTTGATACATAAAAGACTATTCGGGTATACATTATTGGTTAGTTTCAGATTCTGGAGAAGTAAATCAGTCAGAAGGTTTGGCCACTAATAATTTCATGTCAACCTAGACATTGCAAACTGCTTCAAGGTCCAAAATGCCTCGATTGCTCATAAAAAAGACACTTGTGCCAATCAAATGCTTCTTCATCATTTGCTAACTTTTGTTTCTACCAAAACACCTTATTTCCTTATAAATCTTGCCCTGATAAAGATTTATATTCCATTACTATACTCATCAGCCATCACAGGTTACCAGGGGAATACTAACTTCACTTCACAATTAACTTGCGTGACATTACTAATTTTCCACTGTAATTATGGCACGCAAGTGTAATTTTAACTTGCGTGCCATTACTAGATTTCTATTGTATTAAGGGTGGTCTTTCTGTAATTTCTTGTTCAATGGCTAACAGTGTGAAAAAATAAGCACAATCCAATTAATTACCTTGAGAAGAGGGCATCCATTGCCCAGAAAGCATAACCCTGTATCATCAATCGATGAGCACCCCACCATTACCAAACCCTCCAGCTTCTTTAAACACGAAATTGAACGCAATGACTCACTGGTCACCTGTAAAACAGAACATATGCAATTGCACAATCACACACCCGATCCGGAAAAAAATGAACACGGTTACACGGACCAGAAAACTGAAATTTGGAATTCCCGCGTTCTTTTCTTACCTCCAAGTAAGAGATATCAAGGAACCTGAGCTTCGAGCACTTCTTGGTGAGAAGATCAATTCCCAAATCAGTGATCTCCAAGCACCACTTCAAGCTCAATCGCTCCAATCCACCACACCCAACCGCTATGTGAGCTAATCCGACATCCGTCACATTCAAGCACTTGTCCAGTCGAAGATCTCTAAGGCCCGCAGCACATGACAGCGCCTGAAGTGCTCGATCTCCGAGCGCGAAACAATAAGAGATATCCACCATCTCCAGCCTCTCACTACAAGCCCTAACCAGCATATCCAGTCCAGAGTATCTGAGCCCATTCGCACGCCTCAGAATCAGGCTTTTAACTCGACATGTCCAAATCGCCGAGTCTCCGGCAAAATGGAGGAGATTGGCCACCACAGTCCCATCAAATCGGTGGCAAACGGAGAAGTCTAGGGTTTCGACGGCGGGAAACTTGGAGAGAAGGCAAAGAGCGAACTCAGGGCGAAGTATGCGAAGGTGAGTCCGACACAGTGAGTCAACTCGTTCAAAGGCTTTACAAACGAGCCTAAACGATTTTCTATCCGAGTCATCAGCGAGTTTGGATCTGATCCTAGCGAGTAGGTCGTCGGAGAGAAGGTACAGTATTGGAGATACGGTCATCAGTGAAAGAACTCGCAGAAATTCAAAGAGCTAAAAATTCAAGACACGATTTCGATCAAAGAAACAATACGAGAAGAAAATCAGGTCGGAACGAAGAGAAAGAGAACACGGAGGTGGAGTGGAGATAGAGACTGGCGACTGTGAAAAGAAATGAAACGACGTCGTTTCCTTAGCACTCGCATGTCGTTTGACCGGAATTTTCCTTGATAGATTTCTGGATTTTCCGGTGGATCAGTGGAGTTCTCCGATCCGCTTCAATGGCGATAGCGATGAGAGAGAAAGTTGGAGGAGGAGAGAGATAGGGAGAGAGAGTTGGAAGTTACCTCCTTGCCTTTTCGAGTTCTGATCGGGTTTTAAAGCCTTACTACAGTGGGGCTCACGTGGATGATTATTTTGAGTGACGTGGCTCCATGCTAGTGGTTGATTAATTTAGAGATAAAGTACGGAAATGACCAAACTGTCCTCCTTTAGTTTTAGCAACCTTTTGCGTACGGTACTTGTGTACTCACTGCTTAGATTGGGACTCGGGAGTAATATCTTTCCCAGTAAATCACGTGTTGACCGGTGAATTATCAGATTATTGAATTATACACCCTATTTGTATGTATATATTATAAATATCCTACCAAAAAGTTTTTTTTTAATATTAGACATAACTTTTACATAGGATTTTTTTTATTTTTTTTTTTGAAAACGGAAAGCGGTTCAAATCACCATACGGCGAGATGGGTCGAAAGTCCGAAAAGATCGGCAGACAGACTGACCGTCATGATGGGACACGAACAAATGAGAAAAGGAATACCCAAAAATACATCAATAAACCCGAAAACAAAAAGTTTTCAAGGAAAAGCATAATTATTCAGCCACCAGGAGACAACGAGCATAACGTTCATCTTCCCTTCAAACAAATATTATTTTTGTCACGAAGCTGGATTTAATTTAGAATTATATTTTAGGTGATGATTTTTTAAAAAACATGAATTTGTGTATAAAATTGTCGGTTTATGTAAATAGAAATATAAAAGCCTATCATATTTTATAAAAACATGTATAGAATAATGATTTCAAAATATTAAAGCAATTTATAATTTTTATAAATGTAAAAAATCAAAGAAAATATAATTCAATGAATAATAGTTTAATACACCCAATGTTTTATATTATATGTTGTGTTCGTGACAAATAAAGTTTAGGAATAGTTAAAGTTTTTTGAGATTTCATAAAATGTTAAAATTTAAAGAAAAATATAAGTGGATCAATAACACAATACGTCTCCGTTTAAGGATGTGTTTCATATTATATGTTGTGTTTTTGGTTTTTTCAATAAGAATGCAAATAAGAATGCTTTGCATTCGGTTTGTAGTGGATACTGTGGATTTGGAAGTGGAGAAACGAAAAGATTTGTATCAATAATATTAATCAAGGATATACGAGCAGCTTGAGTTAAGGAATACTTGGACGCTTGGGCAAGGAGAGTCAAGTCGCAAAGTACCAGGACAGTGTTGTGCGTGTCGCTTGGGAGCCCCCTCCGAATGACTTCATCAAAGTTAACATGGACGGTTCAAGAAAAAAGCGTAGTCACGCTTCGGCTGCTGGAGTGGTTAGAAATAGTGTGGGAGAGTGGTTGAGTGGGTTTGGTGTCAACCTCGGAATGTGCTCCTACCCATGGCGGAACTATGGGGCATGGTTCATGGTTTTAAATTTGCTTGGGATTTGGGCTTTCGATCGGTAATCATGGAAACTGATTCCCATTTGGGTGTCTAACTTCTCAAGAAACACATCGTCCCTCACCACCCTCTTACTAGTCTGGTACGTACGTGCCAAGACTTTTTGAAAAGAGACTGGAATATCTAGTTTCGCCATGCCTTCCGAGAGGCAAATAGAGCCTCGAATTTTGTTGTTAATCTTGCCTTTAACTTTCCGATTGGATTGAGTGTGTTGAGTGACCCGCCAAAGGGTATAGTTGATCTCTTACTTGATGATGTAAGGGGTCGAGTTATCCCATGTAATGACTATTTAACCCTCTTTTCAATAAATAAAAAGGCGTCTAGATGCACCGGAGGTCACTGACTCTCCTACCCACCAAAAATTTCATTATTTTTGTAAAATAATATTTTTAAGTTGTATATTAGAAATTTTTTTATTTGCTTATAAAAAATAAAACTGGTGTTTTTTTCCTTTAAATGATATCACTAAAATAATTTTAAAAAATCACATTGAATTTAGTCAATTAATACTAGTATATCTAGTAAAACTAAATAGTAAGTATTTAACTCAATAAATATATAATATTTTAACACAAACACGTGAAGTTGCTTTAATATATCACGATTCAATGACATTTACTAAATACATAAAATATCATAATTGTGACGTGGCAGCCATGGACAATTTGATTGTCTATATGTCGCCCTTGAAAACTAGACAAAACGTAGTTGAGTGTGATGTACACGTTTTGTATCGGACTTTTGAGTGCGACGTTTAACAAGTTGTATACGGGATCAGAAACTGCGTCGCAATTGAAATCAATACATTAGGGCTTTCCGTCGCTAGAATATCAAGTTTTTATTGGTCGAATGTATAGAAATAATTTACTCTTTGTTAGACAAGGCTGAAGAAGCACGTAAATATTGTAAGAAATATATAGGGCCGATACATGAGACAAGCTTCTCGGGCTCGGCTCGCGTTCGGCTCGTCAATAGCTCGGCTCGGGCTCGCCTCGTTTATAAACGAGCCGAGCTTGAACATGTCAAAGCTCGGCTCGTTCGGGTAAAGCTCGGCTCGTTCGGCTAAAATAACACTATATGAGTATTATTCTAGGCGATCTATTCGGGCTTGGCTCGGGCTCGGCTCGGGTTCGTCTCGTTTGTAAACGAGCCGAGCTTGAGCATGCTAAGGCTCGGCTCATTCGGCTCGTATAACACCCCTAGAAATATAGTAACGGGAAGTGGGGTAGGTTTTTGTACGGTTAAACTTAACTCGGATGTCTCATGTAAATTCAGGGTACGTTCCCAATAATCGATAATCTATGTGTTAGATGATGAAATTTTTTGATCAATTATTTTCAAAATAATCTTGAGCAAAATAACCCTATGATAATCCCCTCAGTTACGGTTACCAAACACATCCTTAAATTGAGAATAATTTTAATTTTAAAAAACCAGGGGGCGAAATGTTTTGGGATGAACATTGCAAAGCTAGTTTCCGGAGCAAATTTTTGCGAAAACTTTTGATATTGAAAGTCTCTTTGCTTTGTGTGTTGAAAAAAAACAAGATGAATAGGGCAACTTGAATGTGATTAATTAGACATGTATAAATTCGGGTCGGCCCCAATTCGAAAATAAATATGGGGACGTGTAACTAATTACTCTAGTTTGACTAGTTCGGGTCCGGCCTGATCCATATTTTGGTGCCATGGGCAAACAGTTGGTCTGTGAGCCAACCAATTCGGCCCGTATATAATTTTTATACATATCATTTATTTATATATGTGTATATATAATTTAGCCTGCTTTTAGTATCACCTACTATGAATATTTGAAGTTTATTTTATTTCAGAAGACATTTTTGTTCAGGGATGAACAAAGAATATCAATGGAAAAGCATAAGGTTAAAATCGGATTTTAAAAAATAAACTCATCCAAACAAAAATAATTTTAATTTAAAAAGTATAATTTTTTATAAGTTTATAAACTCAAATAAATTTATTTAAAAAAATAAAATCCAGATTTATAAACGAAATGAAATAGATGTTGAATCTAAATTTAACTGAATAGAGAGTTACCCTTCAACAAAAAGAATTGAGAGTTACGGAGTAACGGAACCCAACGGTGTAAAATAGCATGTGTAACGGTGGAAGTAACGGCGCGGCGCTTCCATGGTAAAAATTGTTAGGTTATGGGGACCAGTAACAAGCAACGCAAGTCACCGTACCTTTGGCACTAGTGCCGACGCTTTGTGATGGACAATGTACAGAAAGTAGTACACATTTTACATTCATTTAAATATTTGATATTGTAAAATTAATCCGATCAGTGTTACTGTGTTAGGTAGGGTGGTATCTGACGTTGTCCATTTTACCCTTTCAGTTTATAAAAATGAAAATTAAGGAAATCACACGTCAACCTCGAACTTATTTTGAATGCGTCATAGTTATTTATTTTAAATGCGTAAAAAATTTAGTACGATTATGCATCGTGAATATGTGAGGTATTTGAAATGCGTAACCGTGATAATTTTTCTTTATAAATTCTACCAAAAATAAAATTTTACGAGGAAATTTCATTTAACGACCTCTTTTAATATTTTTAGCACAAACATATTATATGGGTCCATTTGATTAGCGGTGAAATGTTTTGTCAACCATCTATAAGTCGTTGAGTCGATACGCATATGCCGTCTTTTTGTTATTGAATCATAACAGTTAGAACTTAAATAGACATGTAAACTTAGCTCATCTATATATAGGTATGTGTTTTAAAACCATGTTGTTATGTTACAAAACTATTTAAGAGAGTGTGTAATGCCGGACAAAATTAATAATTTTACGGAAACTAATAGCATTATGAACAAATTCGTATTTTTAGGTCATGAGTACTTTTATACAAGCGGTACGAATCTCCATAAAGTTGAATTTCTCATCCGAAAAAAATGTTTTAGGATGGTCTATTAAGAGGTGTGTATATGATTGTTTATCGGTCCAAAACTTGAAAATCTATTGTTACATCGAACCTAGGGTGAATATTAGGTCATGTCCCGGTTGGACCAAGCTTTTTTTTAAGAATATTTTTGGCCTTTGGCCCCCAAAATTTTACCCTATAAATATTTGACGAATCATAATTCAATCCAACCATGTCCGGTCCAACAAGAGCATAGATCTGGACCAAAATTTGAACATTCCTATACGTTGACTAGTCATTTTCCCCTTACCCCATTTGTCAAAAAAAAAAATATTAATAATAATTTAGGGTATGTTTAGAAACCATGAACTTCTTGGTTTGAAGTTTATTGCTCGCTGAATCTATTGGGTAACTGAAATAATTAATTTAAAATTAATATTAAGTAGGGTTATATGATATATATTTTTTTAATAAGTTCGGTAATCCTTATAAACTTTTTATATGTAATGAGAATAATACAAATTTACAAAAGCTAATATAATCTCCCAAACTTTAACTCCAAAAACAACTGTTAGATTATAAAAACTTGTGATTATATGCGCTCATTTATAACTATATCATGTTATATACATGACGTTTAATTTACATGTTACCAACAAAACTCGCAAGACATTAACGTGTAGTTTGAACGCTGACGGAAAACGCCAGCATCTTTTTATCCTTAAAAAAAAAAACCTAGACTCATGATTAGACTTGTTCAAGTCCAGGCCAGCCCGCCCGGCCCGGACCGCCCGCCCGCGAAAACGGGCGGGTATGAACATCGACAAAGGCCCGACCGGGCCGCTGGGACCGGCGGGCCGGGTACGAACAAGGTACCAGACCCGGCCCGGAGCCCGGCAATATATATATATATATATATATATATATATATATATATATATATATATATATATATATATATATATATATATATATACATTTCGTTACTTTCGTATAACCCTAAAGTTCTAAACTTCTAATTGAACCTTTTGATTATGGTTGTATGATATTTTTCGAGTTTTACAGGCACACTGCAAATTATACTGCTGAAGTACTAAATTTCAAATAAAGTCACAGTTTTAAAAAAAAAAAAGGTATCCGCCGGGCAGCCCTGGCAGGCCCGTGAACCGAGCTCAGCCCGGCCCGAGTCCGCCAAAACGGGCTTTTTTTTGAAAATGCCCGACCCGAGTCCGGCCCGAACCCGGATATGAACAGGTCTACTCATGATGTTTTGCATAAAGTTTTGAAGGCCTTGAAAAAATCATTATTTTTATACCAATTTAGACGCCAAAAAAAAAAATTATACTCCATAAATATTTAGCAAATCGAAGTCCGTATATTTAACTTTTTCGTTATAATAATATACCATCTTTTTAACTGTACATTTAATTACACTGTGATTGGCCCATTTGACGCCTAATAGTTGGTCAGACGTCGATTGTTTGTCCTTATTTCTAATCTCACGTGGAAAGTAAATAATTATATTTGAAGTTCATTTTGGAAATAATTTTTTTTAACAATTTATTAAAATAGTGACTAAAAATATTATATAATTATATAATATAACTATTATTAGGTCATCACTATCTAAATTTAAACTTCAATTGTCAATGGAGTCGGAAGTGCGCATAACATGTCCCCATCTAAAAAATTAATATAACAGCAAATACAATAAACTAGGAGGAAGACTAGATATTTTAATTAAAAATATTAAGGAAGATTTAACGGCCAATTGTTAGTTGACTTGTTATGGTTAGGGTTGTTTTACTATAAGTTAAAAAACAAAAATATACTTTTGTTTAAACTTAATATTTTTCTCCACGCTTAAACATGCTCGTTATGTGAATTGGTGATGAACAATTGAAGGAGATAATCTTACAATCGTCAATTTCATCAAACAAATACGGAAATCCCTATGAGAATTTGACCTCATCATTTCTGATATTTCCAATATTTTGGTCAGTTCTCAGTAGATCAGGATACAACATGTCTTCAGAAAAGTCAACCAGAATTGGGACACGACTACCCACTAGGTGACTCAGCGATCCCCTTCCAAGTGGTGGATTTCATCCGGAAGGATGCTCTAGGTTGGAGAGTCTCGAGAAGACGATATATCCTAATCACTAACCGTACATTATAAAAAAAAAACCTTAATATTTTTCTAAATTTTAAAAATCTTCACTTTATTTTCTACAATCATTCCCAAACATGTACTAATTATTCCCAAACATGTACAAAAATATATGTTTGGTTGTTTTCTCACTTATTAGATCTTGTACGCTACACTGAAGCCTCTTAGGAATGCTGGTCGAAAAGATTGTGAAGGTATCGGAAGAAGTGGTAACTATCAGCTGGTCCTATGTTAATCGAAAGGCAACCAAGCGGCTCACCTCTTGGCGAGTCTTAAACCGATGGAGCCGAACTTATCTTTTCACTCTAGTTGTATTTCTTTTGCTTTGAATTCTATATTATATGAAGATTGAGTTTTGATGAATGGATGTGTTTGGATTTCTTATAAAAAAAAAAACCCGTCGATTGTATTGTCAAAAACGAAATGAAAATGAATATAATTTCATGTAAATAATTTTATTTATGACAAGTTTTGGAGTTATTTATGTCGGTTTAAAGCAGTCGAAGTAGAATTTGATTGATTTTGATACCCTATTACGAAACAAAATGATTTGAGAAAAAAAAAAACACATTTTCATTGAAAATGAGACATCGCTTTCCTATTATTAATTTTTATAAATGAACGATGATATATAAGCAGGGCCGGCCCTGGTGCTGGGCAGCATGGGCCACAGCCATTGATCCTTAAACCTCTTGGTCATAAGGTAACCAAAATCCCACTGCGCCACTCAGATTTAATGATATGATATCAAAACTAAATTTATTATAATCAACAAAAGCTAGAATTGTGAGTTCCAATATTCCACTTCATCATATTTTCAATGTTAACTAGTTTAACTCTTATATTTTGTATGTTTTTTGAATAATAACTATTATAATTTCATGTTATTTAAATTATATAAAATATTCAATAAAAATTGTAACTCTTATTTCTATAAATTTTAAATGATATTTATAAGTCAATAAAATAAAGATATAATTCGGTTAAAAAAACATGACTATTTATAATAAATAACACAAATATGATTTAAGTTCGAATTATAATTTAACAATAAAACAAATTTCTTTATTAATATAATTTTTTTACTTATCAAGATACTCAATGTAATAAAAATTATAACTATTATTTCTATAGATGTTACATTAAGTATCTCATTTGTTGATAATAAAATATTTAGTTGAGCTTTGTTGCATAATACAAATATTAGAACTCACAAACTAGCTTTGTTGATAATAAAATATTTAGTTTTGATATATTATTACTAAATCAAGGTGGCGTAGCAGCAGTGTGGTTGCCTTATGACCTAGAGATCCAAGGATCGTTCCCACCTATCCCTTCTCTTTGTCAATTATTTTTTAATTGTGAATAACCCGCGGTTTTTCTACAGGTTATCTTATATATATATATATATATATATATATATATATATATATATATATATATATATATATATATATATATATATATATATATATATATATATATATATATATATATATATATATTTGTTATAACGTGTTATTTCATGTTTTTGTATGACATTAATTTTAAATTGCTAGGGCACCCGAAAAAATCTCGCCCCGGGCACAAAAAATTGAAGGACCGGCCCTGTATATAAGTGGACTATATTCGTTATCGTTTTATTTTTATGAGTAGAAATCAAACACCTCTAAACATCAACTTGAGTTGGAATTGGAATCATATGCTTCCAAAATCAATCTTACAAAGTAAAATGGAATATGATTCCACAAAGTTAGATGTACACTTAAAGTTAAGTACGGCAATAACATTTATGTATCAATCTTGACCTCAAGAAAAATTCTATCCCTTTCAAAATCAATTTCAATATGGAACAATATAACTTTGTATGTATATATTGTTCAAAGTCGAATTCGTGATGATAGGCGGACAATGGTTTGTTGATCTCTTCTATAGTCATTTTTGTATAGAAAAAACTAAATACACGGATATTGATTTAATAACGCAAAATGAATAGCAATCAACTAGTGTTTAGTGGACGTCAGCGTCAGCTCCTAAATTGGGATAGAAAACCTTCCCGAATTAATGTCAGTTGCGTGCATTATTTTGTGCGCCATTTGATGAAGTCGGCGCCCAGACTAAAAAAAAATATTTTAAGCACCGAGTCATCCGCCAACGTTCAAGATAGCGCCGACGCCTTGCGATTTTTGTTAGTCATTGTGAATTTGAGCGTTGTGTATATAATACGTCCCTTTTGTATTTTCATAGTTGATGAGTGACGGATCTGACTAACGGAAAAAGACGACGAGTAGTGGTAATTGTTGAGATGTAGGGAAAAGTATTCCACATCGACAATACGATATTATGCGAACCTAACATATAAGTCCCCTGACAACTCCTCATATTGCCAATTGGTTTTATGACGGAGCCCCATGTGCTTGTATGTGTGGTTCACTTGATGTGTACACCCACGTCATTTGGTCTCGAGACGGATATAAGAAAAGAAGGTTAAAGCTAAAAGAGAATGAGAAGTGAAAGAGTTTTACTTGTACAACTTCGACATATATATTCTCGTTGTTCCTCATCGTGTTGCTTTTATATTGCTGATTTGCTTCCTTTGGTGCTTTCCCCGACATGCTCATTGTGATCCAAATTTTCGGTGCATGTTTTTTCTTCGCTTCCGACAATCTATCAATCTGCCATTTTATACAATCTTTCAATATGATGCACATGTTTAACATATTGAACCGCTTTCTATTATTAAAAAAAAATAATAATATTTTTAATAACTTTCAGTATTTTCTAGTAAATGTAATATATAAAATATAAAAAAAACGAAAAGGAATATTCGATAAGAATATTCGGAGACGCAACTATCCGGTTTAGATTCGCCCGTAGTTTTGAAAACTGGTTCTGACAACATAGTGGCCCCACCATCTATGGGTCCCACATCGACATAAATTTACAAATCGAAGAATTCAAACTTAGTGCAGTGGACCCCACGTGGACGGATAAGTACATCACCCAACAAATCTCAGTGGGACAAGGCCACCGATTTTTAACATGGATAATAAAAACAAAAGGTATTCCACGACTGTTGGCTATATATGATATCAAGGCAAATTTTCACTATCTACCCCAATCTTTTAAATATTTGCAAATACTATCCCAATTGTACATTTATCGTAGATTTCTTATATAGATGATTAGAGGGAAAAATATAAAGGTCTAGTACTTATTACTTTTATGATAAATATTAGTACCTCTACCTCTACTTAATTTCAATTATTATATTTTTAATAAGTTTCTAGACATTTTAATAAACTGTTTTGACAAATACATATATAAGAATATAATTTATTATAGAGTTATATATTCAAGGAGGAAGAGTTATATGTAAGGAATATTTTTAAAATATAAGTGATGAATAAAAAGGAAGATAAAAAAACACTACATAAAAAATTCGAGATGTTTAATGCAATTTTATATAATATGAATTTGTCTTAGAATCTTGGTAAATCCCCATAAATTTTTATTAGCTCATGTTGTCGTTTGTGATAGATTTTGTTCAACTTAGGTATACTCGACCTTTGTATATTTGTATATCTTTTGTTTCCTTATAACTTAATTTATGTATTGCTATTCGTATCACGGTTTCGTGTTATACATAGCCGTAGTCCTCTTTTCTTAGTATTTTTATCAGAATTTTTGATATGGGCGACTACGTATATAGGAAAATGGCTACGCGTATGTAGCCGTAGTCCTCTTTCCTTAGTATTTTTATCAGAATTTTTGATATGGGCGACTACGCATATAAGAAAATGGTTACGCATACGCCATGCGTACGCGTAGCCATTTTCCTATATTTTTTTAACGAAATAAACTTATTGCTATGCGTACGTCATACGTAGCTGGACCACGGGTATGAATAGCATGAAACATGTGGTACAAATAACAATCTCGCTTTAAAACCTTTAATTTAGATGAACTTTACAAACCCATTAAGTAATATAAATCTGAATACATCTTTCTAAATTAGTCTTTCCATATATCCTAATAGTTAGAAACATATATTAAATTATTAATTTAAATTTAAATTTTGATTTATTTATTATTAAATCTTCCTTTTGATTTATTATTCTAGATCTATATTAGAAATGTAGATTTTAGTTCATTTCCAAACAAAATTTGCCTAAAGTCATGCTTATAGAAAGGCCAGATTGACTAGTGGACTAGCCCATCACTCTCTTGAACAAATGGGTCGAACACTTCATATCACTTATTCAGTTATTCTTCCTTTGCCAACATATGAGAAAACTCATCAAACAAAATAAGCTTTGATATAAGATATTGAAGATCATAAATCACACATTCATCAGTACTTCCATCACCTTCGACCAACAAGCACACCAAATACACAAACCTTTGCCATCAAACCCAAACACAGTACAACAAAAACAGGTCAGCAAGAACTAAACTCTGCAAAAACCCGAGTTTACGCAACGATTTATGTACAGCAATACCATAACTTCAGTTTAAGTAGTTTCTGTCATCTGTATCAAACTCATCTATGAGATAATCCCCTTCTTGTACAGTCTATCACCGCCTTCGACCAACGAAAAGGGCAGCACCGGTTGCCTAACCGCCCTATCAACACCTTCTCGTGAAAAGATGGCATTGGCATTGCCACCCCAATACCAAGGTTGGAGATGAAGTGAGCCGGAAACGGAAGAAGGAAGTGTTGAAGACATGGAAGGATGGAGCATGACTGATCCCCAGTCTCTGGATCCGAGTTTCGCTTCTTTTAGTCTCTTTCTAACTAATAAACTTCCAACATCTTCCTTTTTCATCTCTGAGACACTTCTTACTATGACCAAGCACAAGAGGAGGACGAATACTGCATCCTCTTCTGGTAACAGTTCAATCACTTGAAGCTTCCAGTTCAATAAGGCTGTTGCTTTCCCAGTTGGGTTATCGTCTGTGTACCTAACAAGTGTCACAAAGTTTTCTTCTTCCTTGTCGTGTTCTTCTTGAAGTTCTTTGCTTGTCTCATACTGCATTTTTCTTCCCTTTATTATCTTCACCTGTAAAAAAAAGTTCTTCCAATGATTTGGGCAGTTGTTTTTTAAGAAACATATTAAATAACATATTTTTACAAAAAAATTTCTTAATATTATCCCTTATTTAATGTCTCACACTCTTTTGAACCAGTAAGAAAGTTTTTTTTTACCTAAAAGTAATCTATAAAAACAATTTTCAAGAACAAATATCAGAAATACTACTTATTTATTGGTCTAGAAAATCTAAAACGACAAATAATTGTGATCAAAATTTTAATGTTAAATCGACATTTATTTATGATCGGAGGGAGTATGTCATTTTGCACAAAATCACATGCCATTATATTCAACACACCCATTTAATGATTAGTGTAACAACAAGTGTAAAATGTCCAAAGTACTCATCACTTCATATTTTTTGTGCAGATATATGATAGGTATTTGGACATTTTACACTTTTTCTAGCATTCAAGTATAAAGTGTGATCCAAAATGAAGAAAGTCGATAGTCTTACAGAGGATTTGGGAGAGTTTTGGTTACTGAGGGTAAAGCTCAGACTAGAAACTGTAGCCGTTGGATCCCATTCAATGGTTAACTCGTCTCCGGTTGAAAAGATCCATATGGCTCTCCTCTCTTCCAATGACTGTTCCTTCGGTGTAGCTCGTCCAACAATTTTCTCTATGATAAAATATGGAGAACATAGGATAAAAATGTAAATTTCATGCATGCTCATAGATGTGAATCATGTGATAGGAAGAAAGAAAAGAACTTTTGAGTGAGGTGGTAACATACCAGGTGCTTTACCGACTGAGTCAGCAACGTAAGACCAGGAACCTTCTCGAACTTCTATGATCCTGTCCTCCCATTTCACAATCTCGGGTGCCTCCCCTCCTCTCCTCCAAAACCCTCCTCCAATCCTGTGGAGTTCTCATATGAATTAGAGAAAACCGTTTAGCAGACAAGTAAGCCAAAGCTCATCCTAACAATCAAATTTCAGGAAACAGTCTTTAAATGTTCATATGCAAGATCGAGATCTCACCTTATACGAATAACAAAACATTCCTTCCCTGTATGATCCAGAACAGTTCGAGATAGCCACCGGCCTTCCTGAGGCCGATACTGATTCATCCTGAGTATCAAATCAGAAATCATGGCCCCAGAATCGTCTGTGACACGGTCTGGTACACATTTCAACAAGTATGGGGCTTGAACAGGTGGTGTAATTGAGGTAAATATTTTAAATCTCCGATCAAGTTCTCCTGCCAGAGCCAGAGAAGGCGCTCTTATCAGGTCGTTCCACTGAAAATAAGCACTCTCAAGCAAACCTGTCCCCTTGAAACAAAGACTGCCTGACTGGCGACGTTCAAGCATGATTCCCTTGGTTCCAAACTCACAGTAAAGGTGCCAAGCTTTCTGCCATGAATTTTGTGAAAACGCTGAATTGGGTTTGTCAAATTTGAGCTCCCTGTGACATTTCTGTATCCTAAGGCGTAAGAATTCATGCTTCTTCTCTGTTTGCATGGCATTCGTGTGAAGTACGAGCTGGACATGTACACATACCTGCCATTATAACTGTATGTGAGCACATATAGCTTTATTCTCAAAGCTCGAGTTATTCCAGAACTCTGAGATTTTTCCAAATGCAAATAGATGGTTTCAGTCTTACCTCTAACAGGAACCTAGGATGCATTGACTTGTATTTGGTATTGACATCTTCCGAGTCTGAAGTCACCCAGTAAACCGGTGGCACTGTTACCTGATTCCCTTCTGCGAAATTCCAAGGTATCCAGGCTCCTGCTTTTTCGTAAGGCTGATCAAATGTGGATTGCCATAGCTTCTTACTTTCCTCAACAACATCCTCTTGTACAATTTCCCATGGCGGCACTGCCTTCGCTATGGCATCCTCCACATGTTTGGTATCAGCTGCATACACTGTCGGATAGCTCTAAATTCAAATCAATATGGCGAAAAAAGATCATTCAGAGAATGATTCAACTCATTGTAGCATGAACAAGCACAAACAAACAATCCTAAACTGCTCAAATGGGAAAAAAAAACTGGCATTAAACATAACATAAAAAAAAAAACCTCTACTGTCTTCAATCCGATGAGAAAATGTTCCAGTATATGGTATTTGATTTTTTAATATTCACTGACGACAAACAATCAAACATGATTGATATTCGATTTTTTTTCCAAATTCCTCTTGACAAAATTTACTCTTCAATATGAATCTCTTGCAATATCCGAAATTTTAGCATCGTTGATCTCCGTGTTTCATGTTTGAGGGTAACTCACCATGTGGGTAATCCAAATGAGCAAAATATCAACAGTGGGAACTAGACCAGTACACCCATCTGAAGACGAAACCAACAACGACAAGAACTTGTTGTATCTCCTCCGAGCAGCCATCAAATACAATGTCTCAGGCATATACACCTCCAAGAACAAAGATATCAGAACCCTCTTCTTCAACACACTGTTAAGTATCTCCTTCTGTAAATCAGTAGCTTTCAGATCCTCCGAATCCAGATCCGATTCATTGTCAAACGGTTCAGTCGGATATCTAGAGCTCCAAATTTGCCCGCATCGATTGAAAGCATACTCTTCGTTTTCCCCATCGAATATCGCGGGCTTCCCTACGATCTTTGAGAACCTAGATAAGCAGTAATCCCTGTAATGAATCTGAGAGGACAAAGAAAATACCCGTTTCAAGCCTTCGAGAATTAGGGTTTGTGAAATTGAAAAGGGAATGAAGAAATTGGGGATTTTACCGTGTCTAAGGAGTGACAGAACCAGACCCACTCGATATCAAAAGGGGGAACAAGCACGGGAGGAGCTTTATCCACCGTCAGATCGGAAATCAACGGCATCCATAACTCATCGTACCTAACAAACCAGACATTATGACTTGAATATACTTTGGTTTGACTTTCAATATGATGACAACAAATGAACAGACCAATAGACCATACCTGCGAATGGATTCAAGAAGAATGGGAGAGTGATGGAGCAAATCGGCATCGGAAACGTTGCGGAGGAAGGCGACGTTACGCCTGGCGGCGGCCACCAGATCAACTCCTGGCCGGACGACGGTGACGAAAGTTGACTCTTCCTCTGATGGATCAGGGGTGAAGAGACTCTTTGATGACGTGGATCCCGAAACGCTGACGTTGTCTCCTGACATTGATTTGTTCGAAGAACATCGGAGAGGCAAATCGGGAAATGGTCCAGTGTGGAGCATATGCTGCACTACTGTAATAACTGGAAGATGTAAAGAGAAAAAAGATGGCCAAATAATTATAATTTATTTTGCTTTTGTTACGTGAGTTAATAAAAAATACGAGATATATATTGGCTAACTCAAAAAGGATTAAAAAAAATCAAACATTTAGCACTTTTATTATATCAACTAGATTAGTGGTTGTGCTATTATATATTATCATCGGTTTATAAATAAATTGTTTCATTATTTGATTTATATATATTCATAATTAATATATTTTCTATAGTTTTTTAATTATTTCAGTTAATTACTTGTTTATATATATATATATATATATATATATATATATATATATATATATATATATATATATATATATATATATATATATATATATATATATATATAGGGTGTGGTTCCCATGAGAACACTCCTAACGTGAGAACATGAGAACATCGTACACCGTTGGATGGTGAGTATTAAGGGTTGAGATTTAGAGTAGATATTATAATTAATAATAACTACGAATAATAATAATTAGGAATCCAACAATAACTACGAATAATCCACTCAACCAACAATAACTACGAATAATACATTAAACGATATGACACCTTCGTAACAAAACTAATAATAATTACGAATCTGTTCTCATGTTCTCATGTTAGGGGGTGTTCTCATAGGATCTATACTCTATATATATATATATATAGAGTATAAATCCTATGAGAACATCCCCTAACGTGAGAACATGAGAACAGATTCGTAATTATTATTAGTCTTGTTACGAATGTGCCATATCGTTTAATTTATTATTCGTAGTTATTCTTGGTTGAGTGGATTATTCGTAGTGATTGTTGGATTCCTAATCTATATTACTTACTAAAACTAAGGACACTGCCGCCACATGTCAATCAACCAGTAATGCCACATAGGATTTTTTGTAAAATATTTACTAAAATGCCATTTTAATTAATATTTAAAGTAATTAGTAAACTGTTATTATTATTAATTATTTTAATTATAATTTTATAAGGGATCCTAACCACCATAATTTATATTAAAAAAATTAAATTAATTAAAATTTCTTTTTATTAATTAATTTAGATCCTATGAGAACACCCCCTAACATGAGAACATGAGAACAGATTCGTAATTATTATTAGTTTTGTTACGAAGGTGCCATATCGTTTAATGTATTATTCGTAGTTATTGTTGGTTGAGTGGATTATTCGTAGTTATTGTTGGATTCCTAATTATTATTATTCGTAGTTATTATTAATTATAATATCTACTCTAAATCTCAACCCTTAATACTCACCATCCAACGGTGTACGATTGTTCTCATGTTCTCACGTTAGGAGTGTTCTCATGGGAACCACACCCTATATAGAGTATAGATCCTATGAGAACATCCCCTAACGTGAGAACATGAGAACAGATTCGTAATTATTATTAGTCTTGTTACGAATGTGCCATATCGTTTAATTTATTATTCGTAGTTATTCTTGGTTGAGTGGATTATTCGTAGTGATTGTTGGATTCCTAATCTATATTACTTACTAAAACTAAGGACACTGCCGCCACATGTCAATCAACCAGTAATGCCACATAGGATTTTTTGTAAAATATTTACTAAAATGCCATTTTAATTAATATTTAAAGTAATTAGTAAACTGTTATTATTATTAATTATTTTAATTATAATTTTATAAGGGATCCTAACCACCATAATTTATATTAAAAAAATTAAATTAATTAAAATTTCTTTTTATTAAATCCCTAAATGTTAGGGGGAAATTGATTCAAATTTCTAACGAACACAATTTATATAAAAATTATTTTCCTATTTTTTAATAGAATTTTATAAGTAAATTTTCTAATTTTCAAATTTCAGATTGCAAATTACAAATCTAATTTTTTTTAAAAGCATAATCTATATGTTAATAGAATTTGATACGTAAATGTTTTTTTACTATTTTTTAATAGAATTTGATACATAAATCTATATATATATATATACATATATACTTTACTAAAACAAATGACATAAAGCTGATGTGACACTCTCACGTTTTTCTCGAATTAAATTTTTTACTAAATTACAAATTAAACTAAATTTATTTATTTTATTAAAACAATATTTAAAATATAAATGAAAAAAAAATTCGTCCAAAAACTCAAAGAAGTTTTGAAAAATCTGTATGATTGGCTAATTAGAAAAACCTTTTTTATTAAATAAAAAATATAAATGTTTTAAATATTCATCAAAAAAATCAAATCAGTTTTAAAAAATCAGTACAGTTTGTTTCTAATTAGAATTTTTTTTTCATTAAATCAAAGATATAAATGTTAAAATTTAAAATTCATCCAAAAAATCAAATTAGTTTTAAAAATCTGTACGGTTTGTTAATTAATAAAAAAAAATTTATTAAATGAAAAATATATGTGTTAAATTTTAAATTCGTCAGAAAAAATCAAGACTGTTTATAAAAAAATGTAGGATTTGTTAATTAATAAAGAAAAATATAAAATATCATCCACAAATTCATTTCTAAAACAAAATAAAATTTTAAAATGTAAAATATAAGCCGAACGCTTTTTCAATATGAAGATTACATCAATAAAATTTTAACCGAAAATATCATTCATGGTGCCGTTTAACTCAAATTCATTTCGTAATAAAGAAATCTAAAATTTAAAATATAAGTTGAATGCTTCAGTATAAAGATTCAGTTAATCAAATCTTAAGCGAATCAAACAAAACTTATCAGATAAACTTCTTATATAAATCTTCTCGAGCAATCAAACAAAACTTATCAGATAAACTTCTTATATAAATCTTCTCGAGCAAGCAATACACAATTTTGTCTTCAATTTTTCTATATATAAGGATCGCTTAATTGCTCAGTATTCATCTATCTCGCACGTTTTTACCAATCTGAAAAATCATAATCATTTTGTCATTGATCGAAGGTAATTCTTTCAGTTTTAGATTTCATCTTCTTTATTGATAATATTCATATGCTTATTTTTGTTTCGGAAAGATCTATCGATAGGTGCCAATATCTCATAAGTAGTAGATGAGTGTGAATTGGAGATCGGGTAGAGGGCAAAGTTTCACATATCAACTCCTCACAATTTCTCTTTTTTAATAATTAATGAGCTTGATAAATTGGTTAGATATTTTGCACAGTATGAGTATTTTAATGAAAATTATTTTTTCTTTGCAGGTGGGAGGAATTCGGTGACATCGTAGTCCTCCCGAGATCTTCCTTTAAAAAGCTCGTGGAACTCAATATGTAGTATAATTTGGCTTGCTGTTGCTAAATGTCCAATTTAATCTATATTGATTTTATCGTCTAAATACTATGAACTAATTTGATTGTTTCTTTCAATTTGTGTATATAGTATCTTTCAATTGATGACTAATACGTGATGTCACACGGGTTTGTATAACTAAATTAAACAGATGCATGTCACAAAAAAAGTTTATATTAATTTGTTGATTAAGTATGATGTAATTATAATATATATTTTTATTTATTGAAAAACAAATGAAATCAAACCCATACAGGTCACGAAAAATTTTCATTTTAATAATTGATTAATTAAATTTCAATTATAAGATATATTATTATTTATTAAAAAAAAAATTAAACAAAACCGTGCTTGGCACGGGCACTGAACTAGTTACTATTATTCGTAGTTGTTATTATTTTTGATATCTACTCTAAATCTCAACCCTTAATACTCACATCCAACGGTGTACGATTGTTCTATGTTCTCACGTTAGGGGTGTTCTCATGGGAACCACACCCTATATATATATATATATATATATATATATATATATATATATATATATATATATGAGAACAAGCTTATCGTGTAATCATGAGAACAAATTCGTAATCATTATTAGTTTTATTACGAATGTGTCATATCATTTAATGTATTATTCGTAGTTATTGTTGGTTAAATGAATTATTTTTAATTGTTATTATTCGTATTTATTATTAATTATGATATATACTCTAAATCTCGACCCTTAATACTCATCATCCGACGGTGTAAGATTGTTCTCATGATTACACGATAAGTCTGTTCTCATTGAACCGCACCCTATATATATATATATCCATTAATTACTTATTCTAAGTTTAAAATAGTTAGAAGCAAACATAAATAAAAAAGACAAATACATCCACACAAGACATAATTGATCACTTAATGAATACAAAAAGGATAGAATATGAAGTACAGGAATATCGAACAAAGCCTTGAAAATCTAAGGACATAAAACAAAACTTCTAAAAGTTAGGGGTATTAGAGGTGATTCCCTTAAAGTACAGAGTCAGTACTTGCAATTAATGTAATAATCATCAATAAATTCACAGCCAACTAATAATGGGTGTTTGCATGTATCATCTTGTCATAATAACATAAATTTAAAACATTATCTTGTCATCATAAAGAATATTACTAAGGGTCCGTTTGGTTCCAACTCCGAAAACGAAAAAGGAATGAAAACGAATTTAGTTTGTATGTATATACTTTTGTTTTCCTATAGGGTATCAAAATCAATCAAACTCTACTCCAGTTACTTCAAACTACAATAAATGATTAAAAAACTTTCATGAACGAGGGTATACATATGAACTATATTCGTTTTCATTCCGTTTTTGAAATTAAAACCAAACGGGCCCTAAAAGTGTATTTTTTAAATTAAAAATACCTTATATCTTATAGTTGTTTAGTTAAAGTAGCCTTTTAAATTTATAGTTAGTTTAAATTATGTTGATAGATGTATTTTTTAAAATTTAAACTCATATTTAAACGATATAACAAATATATCCGATCAATTCAACGTATGATACAGGTAAACGGGGTAATTTTAGTAGCTCCATTTACGGGTTATAATTTGTAAGGTTAGTTTACAGAAACATCCAAACGTGACCTTAAAGTTGAACGGATCCTATAGTTCATATGAAATGATATGTATCCAAACAGACCCTAAATGGTGAAACATTGACACGTTGGATTAGGTATGACATTACACAGTTACAAAATACTAAGGTTTGGTCAACGTCGTGCATCATTCCCTGGTTTTCTGCCACGTTTTTTTCTTCTAGAATATTTGTCAAATCAAACCAGAGATTCAACTATTCAATCATACAGCATACATTATAAAACTAAGCTTGAAGAAGTTTTATGTAATGGACAAATCTAATAGTATATTGGAAGATTATGAATAAATTTAAGGGGATACAAAAATATAACCTCGTATAAGCCCAATAAGGCAATTATGGCCCATTACCGGCCCAAGTCGTAAGTGCGCGGTTTTAACTTTTATAAGCCCGATTGAAACGGTGCGTATTATACGTTTTCCTACTGCGGAAATACATGGAGAGAGAAGACGGGAGGTCATTATTCGTCATCGGAAATCAATCAGTTAGTACGATCGGAACCCTAGAAATTTGCCGTCGGAATAATGGCAATCAAGACACCGCCACCAGAACCGCCTCCTCCTCCTCCATCTTGTTCGGCTCTACAATCTTTGGTTATTCTGGATACAAACTTGTCTTGCCAAATTCACACGCTCGCCGCCCCATTTATCCCACGTGGCTTCCTGAAGCTTCTCGAACTCTCCGGCGATGGTAGATTCTGGTTTCCAGTCTCCATCGCCATCTTCCTATCCCCTCTATCGCTTCATTCCCACTATCTCTATTCTTTCTTCCTCGCACTTCTCCTTGGTCTCATTCTCGACATCGCTGTGATCGGTCCAATCAAGCACCTCGTTCGTCGCCCTCGCCCAGTCTACAATAAAGGAATGGGATTAACGTTCAGCGTAGATCACTGGTCCTTCCCTAGCGGCCATTCATCTAGGGTTTGTTTTGTAGCTGCGCTTTGTTATCTGTCGATTGGCGAAATTGTTGCTGGTTTGGAGCAGCTGAAGCTCAGAAAGGGGGAGATTGTGGATCGTTGGATTGGAGGTTATGATGATGTCGGTAAGATTGTCAATATTTTTGCATTGTCAATGTGTATTTGGGCGGTGCTCACCTCCGTTTCGAGGGTTCTGCTTGGCCGGCATTTTGTTTTTGACGTCGTAGTCGGTGCTTGTCTTGGTGTTGTTGAAGGTTTGGTTTCTTATCACTTCCTCAGATTTTAGAGACTGTCTGATGATGAGATTCAAGACCATGTTTAATTGCAACTGTATAGCTATTGCATTCATTACCTGGCGATAGCTTGTCATTTTTTTCAGTATAATCTACTTGATATGGATATTGTTTATACATAGAAGGATATTTGTATCTGAAACATGTAACTTTCCCCAATGTTAATGCATTGCTTCCAGTTTTGATACATCAATCCGAATAAAGTTAGTTTGATGGATAATTGGATATATGAAGATTCATATTTGTTATCATTATTGTAGTGTGAAATGTGGTTTGAGTGCGAAACTGGTAACTACATCCTACTGTTATTATTGCCGAGACATCAAAATATATTTGACAGCGCTTAGGGAAAGGAGGAGATCAGGGAAGAAATATGAATGCCATAACTCAAAAACAAACATCACTTTAGCGAGGTTTCTCCAATTCACTTCGGTATTTAGACTGGTTTGAACTTATTTTACTCTAAATTAAACATCAGTATTATTTCCTTAGACTTGGAATCCGAAAGTCTGATGCACATTATTAGTTTCAAAGCTTCTTTTAAGCTTATTCTGGATTTCAGACTGTTTTGCAACAGACTCTTATTTGCCTTTGCATAGTATAATCTGTATCTGTCCAGGACAGAACCCAATTTGAAGATCAATATATGATTATCAGTCTAAAGTTCTGACCTTTGTGCTTTAGTCTCTGTTTCTTTTGTCAGTCACGGTGATGGTCTCATGATCAAATGATCATCCCATTAGCAGATGATCCTTTTCTGTTCATTCTTCTGTTTAGGGTGCTCCATATTTGCCTTTCCTCTTCATCTCTTGATATATTCTATGTAGTTAGCTTTCTTAGAACATATTCTATTTGAATCAGAACTTTTATGGGATCATTTCTTATGCAAAACTACTTTTTCTATCAGTTAGCTCACTTAGTTTTAATTTGCTTGCACTGTAGTTTATATGGAAGTTTAGTATGATTGTAAAGACCTTGTAATCAGATTTTACTTGATTATATATCTGATGGAGCTTGAATCAGGCATTGTCTCACTGATTATATTTTCATGTCATCTAACTCGTTCGTTTTGTAATGCAAATTATTAGGTTCAACGAATGTAATTAAAGCAGGACTTATTTATGTAAATTATGCTTAATATTGATATAGAGTGGCCTTTTTCTTGCCTTCTTCATCCACGCTCCCCATGGTAATCAGGATTCCCCATGTGAGGGTGGAGACGGTTGGGGATAGGGTCCCCCCACTCTCCCCCACAGAGGGAGCGTCGTGGGGAGCTACGCCGGAAAGCCTACTAGCTTAAACCTTGAACAATTGTTATTGTATTCCAAGTACATGATCATTCTAATTCTTTCTTCTATATGTTTACTATGAGTAACTATTAAAAATAGGTAGAGAAAAATTCTGCCTTGACATCCCTAATAAGAGGCCATGGTTCTTAGAACATGATCAGATTATGCTACCTTGAAAAGTAATTATCAATCTTATGATGGATTATTTTCTTTAAATTGCTAGAAAATGCTAAAAGGATGTGAATGGGGTATAGTATGGTATGAACACACATGGTCTGTATTGATTGCATTTCTTGATAATGTAAATTGTGGAGATTAGATTATATATCTTAACAACATCATCTTTGATTATGTACTAGCTTTTAGGCAGCAAGAGTGCCTTTCTGCTGATGCCTTTTGAGTTTCTTATGTTTTTCTGCTAAATTTGGAGGAAAGGAGAATCCTAGTTGACTGAATGATTTCAAGATGTAAAAGTAGTTCAAGGGGAGCTGCATTCTCTTTGTTCATTTGTTTATCTACAGATGGCAATGAAGAGGGTTTATGTATAAATTGTTTTGCTGTATTATTTTCACATCTTGTTTTATTTTTATATCATTCAACTAAGTGCCCGTTTGGTTGGAGCGGTGGAATGGAAACGGAATGGAAACGAGATTACTTTTATCTGTTACCGGGAATGATTTCCGGTGCTTCCAAACTGGCCTAAATGTCTAATATCTGGAGATATTTGGGAAATTTTCAGCAGATTAAGCTAAAATCAGGAGTTTTCTTTGATAAAGCTTAGTGTAAAAGTGAGACCTTAATTGTGTTGTTTCCCATGTCTTTAACCGACATGATTACTTAAGTAACAGTATGTTTAGTGGACCTTGTTTTTCTATTATACCTGCAGATCTAAATCTAACCATAGATTCTTCTTTAAAATAAATTTTGACAATTCTTATAACTTTATTGATTAAATTGAAATTATTATGGTAAGTATATTTAAAATGTCAATTAAACTACATATCAATTCAAATAATAACTAAGGTATACAGTAATGATAGGGAAAAAAAAATGTTAAATATATGTCTATTCATACCAGCAAAAATGGACGATCTTTTATTTTCACTTTTATTGAAAATGCGATAATTGGCAATGCATATGAGGAGATGTTAAAATCCTCAATTGTATTTGTACTGGCCCTAGAGGCATACTCTGAATGCGCCCCAGGAAAGCTCTTTGGATGCGCCTCAGAGCCTCAATGCATTCGGGAGACACATCCAGAATGCGACCGTGTTGTCTCCGTGTCTGATCGAATAACAACCCCGTTTATTAATATTTTTTTTCAATATTTCTTCTCAATGAAATCTGAAATTTTAAAGGATTTTTAAACTTAGACACGTCGACATTAATAATTCCAATTCTATGTAACTATAGTGACTCACAATTCAAGCCAAATAAAGTAAACGAGGATAGATTTAGACAATAGAATCATGGCCTCCAATGTTTCATGCAAAATATTATTACAATATTGCTCTCTTACAAATGTCATTTTATGATAAGCCATGTCCTATTCTTGAATCATTTTTAATATTTTAATATATATTTCGTGGGCCCGGTCCGATCTTCGTCCCTGAATACATGCCGGCCGGGCGATTGTGGGCCCGGTTTGGGTGAGGCGGGAAAAAGTCCGAACCTATTTCGTTTTATCACCGAACCTATCATTTGAATAACTTTAACGTTAACTACATTATTTTTTTCTCCTTTTCCGATATTCTTTTTTTGGAAATAATAAAATCGTATCATGTAATTCAGGAAATAAATTATTCACAATAATTACCGCATGCTTACCTGTAATTATGAGGTGAATATATTGCTCATGTTCCCAATTTCATTTTCATCAAATTTAAAACACAAATAATTTAATAAAAAAATAATTTAGCTAAACACTCATGTAAAAAAGTATGATCGCTGGATCTTTGAGTGTTTTTTTTGTAAATAATTTTTATCATTGTTCTTATAACTTTTTTGGTAGTACAAAATAATTTCAAATTGATTAAACCAACTATTAAAAATTACATATTTTTATTTAAGAAATAATTTGATTTACTTAGGCTTTTTCTATTTTTGTTTTTAGTAAATGTACCCATTGAGAGAAAAGTATGTAAAGTTTGAGAATAAATAAAAAAGGTTGGGGTATATTTACTTAATTGAAACATTAAAAATGGCTAGTTACTACTATAGTTTTTCAAAAAAGTTTAGTTACCAAAATTGCCCTATTTTTAATACTCAAATGAACGAAAATATAACAGTTAAAAATGAAGAAAAAAGTGTTCTTTGATATTAAAAATACCTGTCGTTAATAAATAACTTTAGTTAATTACTACGGTACAAAATACGGTGTATATAATAAGTACTTTAGTAAAATAAATTGACCCTCAATCTCTATAAAATGTTAATAATTAGTGGTTTGCTGAATAAATTATTCTCGAATTAACCCATTAAATGAATTCATTCGGTCACTATAATATATATTGTCCGATCATTTTTTTCATTTTAACATTAAAAATTTAATAATAATTATTTATTGTTTAAAATTTTTAGACCATTAGTTAAAAAGTAATTACGAGGATATTATTATAAACTATTTTGTATATGGTTTTTATTAGTTTAATGAGTTGTGAATATTAAATAATTTATAAGAATGAAATAAATATTATTTAAGTATTTCTTAAATATTTAATAGTTTCTTTAAATATTATTTAATGTTTTCTTCCTTGTTTTGTGTGATTTAGAGATTTTTTTCCGACAATAAGTGTTACAATTAAATTACTAATTGCTCCCAAGTTTGGGAACTAATTATAGCAATTAGACAAATACTCCTAAATGTTTTAGAGAATAAAATATTTTCAAAGACGTGCTAAAACTAGAGAAGTGGGGAGCAACTAGCGAGAAAATATATAATTATTGAAAAAAAAAGTATTTTTTTTAATTCTATTAAAAAAACTAAAGAAAAGGAATATTCAGAGGTTCGGGACCAGCCTCGGTTTCATACTTTCACCACATACAAACTCGAAAGAAAGCTTGAGAGGAAGAAGAGAGGGCGAGTTGTTGGAGCCTTGGAGGGACATCAATGGCGGATTCAAAATCCAATTAAAAAAATATTTTGTAAATTTAATCAAATTTCGGAAAAGAAAGATTCGCCTTTCCTCCACATTGTCTTTCCATTGCTCTATAATTCCCCTCGCAACTCCAGCTGCTTCCGCTTCAAGCCTCAATTGTCATTTGATTGTTGACATTTTCGCACACATTCTTCTTCTTTGTACTCTCTCTTTCTAGAGAAGGATCGAAGCTGTTTGTTTTTTAAAAATTGATTTTGAACCGAATCTTGTTTTGGTTCTTGATTTGAGAATCGGCGATGGTTTGTTTGTAATTATACCTGGTTCCATCGAGTTTGAGGTACAATAGAATTTTGGTTTTGAGTTGGTCAATTTCGTCAATGGCGGTCAAGGGAATTTCGTCCTTTTTTATAGCTTCTGTAATTGAAGACGCTCTCCGGCAAGCTTCTTTAAACGACAATGATTTGGCTTCGCGGAAAGCGGAAGAGACTTGTATGTTAGATTTTTCTGTTTTTGAGCTTTGTTTTCTTTGATCATCTATGAAATTGGATTGCGTTTAGCTTTAATGATTGAGAATTCGATCATAGAAAGCTTTTGAAGATTCCATGGAATGAATTGAATTCTGGGGTTTAGGTGAACTGATTTAGGGTTTGATATGATGATTTGTAGCCCTAAGAAGATACGAAGCGGCAAGGTGGCTGAGGAAGATGGTTGGAGTTGTGTTGGCCAAGGATTTGCCAGCTGAACCTTCGGATGATGATGTTAGGATTGGCCTGAGAAGTGGGGTTATTCTATGCACTGTCCTAAACAAGATCCAACCCGGAGCTATATCAAAGGTATTCTGATGCAGAAAAATGATTAAATGTCATGATTTCTGAGCATGTTACCTATACATGGTGCTTATGTTTTATAGGTTGTGGAAGTTTCAAGTGATTCTGTTATAATTGCTGATGGAGGTGCTTCAGTAGCTTATCAATATTTTGAAAATGTGAGGAACTTCCTCCTAGCCCTGCAGGAAATTGGGATTCCAACTTTTGATGCCTCAGATTTTGAAAAGGTTAGCTGCTAGTTCTATCTTGATTCACTTTGATATAACTTGATGTAGGTCAAATTTGGTTTAAACTTTAAAAATTAAAAATGCGTAGGATTATGAAAGAATTAAGTTTTGTTAATCTGACGATTCTCGTATGATTGTGGATGACTTGAATTGTCAGGGTGGGAACACCTCAAGGATAGTGAATTGTGTTTTGGCATTAAAATCATATGCTGAGTGGAAACAAGGAGGGAGTTTTGGATCATGGAAACACAATGCAAATGGTAAAGCAACAAACACAGCAAAGCCTATTACCGCGAAAATGAACTCTGAATCCATCACAAGCTCAATATCAAGAAGCTCTTCTTTCAGTGAGAAGTCTTTGGATAATCTAGTCGTTGATGTTGAACCTGCTCCTGGCTTTAATGGCACAGTAAGTAACCACACTTTTTTGTCCGTGTCCCTTCTTTTGGCCCGTGTAGTAGAATTGCTGACTAAAATTGGTTGTTGTACTTCATTCCACAGCGTAAAACTCATTCCTTAGGTACACTTGTTCGTTCTGTTCTTTCGGGGAAGAAACAAGATGAGATTTCATCAGTAAGATCCTTTGCTCTATTACTTATGATCCCGAGAAAGTCTTTCTGTTCACTAAATAGGAAGAACCTCAAGTACCAAACTATTATGTGATGTATCCAATATTTGTTGAATCAGATCGTTGAATCACTGCTGGGCAAAGTCACAGAGGAGCTTGAACACCGATTAAATGTTCCAGGAGAATTGGTATGTGATTACGATTGCAATGACCTTCACTTTCTTTCATAGCATTCATCATGTGGTGTATCCAACTTTTGTTGAGTACTTCTTCAACTCAATCTGCACTTTCAGACCTTAACCAGTCTCCTAAAGTTAATTAGCAAGTTTTCAGCATTTTGTTTATGTTGTAGACTATCCGTTTTTTTGTAGAAGTTGATGATAACTCTATTGATTTTTCCTTTTACTGACCTTCTCTTTCTTTCACAGCATTCATCATGTGGTGAAAGGACCGAGATGGATTGTAAGAATGATGTAGGGGTGAGTTACCATTTACCATGTTCCTTCTAGTATTTTAGTTGTGGCAAATGATCAGTATACGATGCCACTAGCTGATAATTCTGTTCTAACTATTTTTCCCATCCTGACGCTAATGACAGCCTTCCACATCATGTGATGAGATGACTGATGACAAGAATGATGCCCCGGTGAGTTTTTCTATTTACAGTTTCTTGGGCAAGTATATTATTTAGTTCCAACATTTTATCCCATATTGACTTTCACTTTCTGATATCCTGCATCATTTGACGAAAAGACTGAAACAGTCGGCAAGAGCAACAGACAAATGTTCAGAGAAGAAGACAGCAATATGCAGAATGTCTATGAGAAAGGTCTATCAAAACTCAATCCCTGTAAACAGCAGAATATTGTTGAACAACAGCAAAAAAATGTAAAGGTAACTGGAATTTGAAGTAATCTAAAGTAAACTGCATCTCAACAATTTACACAAATATGAATGCATTAGTGCATTTATCGTCAACAATAACATGATGGTTGCTTTTAGGAACTTAAATGTACAATTCATTCTACGAAAGAAGGCGTTCACGAGCTACAGATAAAATATCAGGAGGATATGAAGACTTTAGGTAATCGAATCTCAGGTATCAGTTTTGTTCTTATAACCTAAAGATAGAGTTGACCATGCTCCCTATTCTTACAGGTAATCACCTCTACAGACTAGCTCATGCTGCCTCTGGATACCAAAAGGTTCTTGCGGAAAACCGAAAGTTGTACAACATAGTTCAAGACCTTAAAGGTATTGCTGGCTTTGAGAAAACTGGCCTTGAAAAGTCTCACTTTCTTATGATCATACATGAAGCTCTACTCACATTTCTTCCCAATATATTAGGAAATATTAGGGTGTATTGTCGGGTACGGCCATTCTTGCGTGGACAAGCTAATTCTTCTACTGTCGTTGAACACGTTGAAGAAGGGACTATTACAATAAAGACACCTCCAAAATATTATAAAGAGGGGAGGAAATCATTCACTTTCAACAAAGTATTTGGGCCAACTGCTACCCAAGGTTTCCCCGCAACTACTACTATATGTATTTGTACTAGGTTTTTGCTTTTCTTTGACCTTCTGCTGAAGAAAAAGTTGTTTTCTCTTGCTCCTGCAGTGGAGGTATTTGCAGATACGCAGCCACTTGTTCGATCTGTTCTCGACGGCTACAACGTTTGCATCTTTGCTTATGGCCAGACGGGATCGGGAAAAACTTTTACAATGGTATGGGCAGACCAAATTGTTACAAATTCCTTATGACAAAAGATACTGATCTTGTTTGCCACCAACGTGATCACTAACGAGAATGGTTGACTCAATTCTACGCAGAGTGGACCAGACAATCTGACAGGGGAAACTTTTGGAGTAAATTACAGGGCATTGAATGATTTGTTTTTCCTCTCAGATCAGAGAAAGGGTACCATTAGTTATGAGGTTTCCGTGCAGATGATGGAAATTTACAACGAGCAAGTCAGAGACCTTCTTGTCATAGATGGTTCTATAAAAAAATATCCTTCATGATGCCCATAAAAAGTTGAATGAACTTAATATTTCCTAATTTGATTCTACTGTTAAGTGCTGACAACAACTTAGATGATTTGTTTTTCCTTGACACTCGGAAACGCTAGAAATTCGTAACAGTTCTCAAAATGGAATAAATGTGCCAGATGCAAACCGAATTCCGGTATCATCAACAGATGATGTAATCAGTTTGATGAACCTTGGCCAGAAGAATCGTGCAGTGAGTGCTACTGCAATGAATGATCGTAGTAGTCGTTCTCACAGGTCTGCTTTCATATTCTCATTCACCATTCTGCTAGTATATAGTCTTTGAAAATGCTGCTTAGAATCAGTTAATTAAACAATCTACAAGTTTTTGCTATTTAAAACTCTAACCATGCACGACTATGTTCTTAATGTTTTCAGTTGCCTGATGGTTCATGTTCAAGGAAGAGAGCTGTCTTCGGGAGCCATTCTCCGTGGTTGTATGCATCTGGTTGACCTAGCTGGAAGTGAAAGGGTTGAAAAATCTGAGGTGACTGGAGATAGATTGAAAGAAGCTGTACATATAAACAAGTCTCTTTCTGCTCTCGGAGATGTAATAGCTGCTCTTGCTCAAAAGGGTGCTCATGTTCCATACCGAAACAGTAAACTCACACAATTGCTCCAAGACTCACTTGGTTAGTTCATTTCGGACAATATTTGTTGAGCTAGAGTTTGTTTTATCTAATTTAATGCCCTTCAGCATTCTCACAATATACATGTGACTCAATATTTCTTTTAGGAGGGCAAGCAAAGACTCTGATGTTTGTTCATATAGCTCCGGATCCAGAAGCTGTAGGAGAAACACTAAGTACACTAAAATTTGCAGAGCGTGTCTCTTCTGTGGAACTTGGAGCTGCCCAAGTTAACAAAGAGAATGGGGATGCTAAAGAGCTGAAAGAGCAGGTTCTTTCTTATCTTCGTCTATAAGGGATACATTTGACAGCCTTTTTGTTTTGATCATGTTACCCACTGATTCACAAGTTTCCTTCATGTTTGCTAGATTGCAAATCTGAAGGCTGCACTGGCAAAGAAAGAGGAAGAATGTGAAGCCCTTTCTAATTCAGTGTCATCTAGCAGCCCCGAGAGTCAAAGAACAAAATCTGCCTTATCTTCACCTTCTCGTTCTCTGTCACAGCCTATTAAAGACGTGTCAAATGGTCGAAGAAGTACAAAGGAGGACAAGGTTTGTCCACTCAATTACTCATAGATTCATTTATGAGATTTTGAGATATAAGCATATTATGAGCAAATATAAATTCATAAAGCATTTTCTACCTACATGCTTTGGTGTATTATGATCAATGTGTGTTTGGTTTATTGTTAGTAAACTTAACTATGTGTTACAGTTACAGACAAGTAAAATCTCTGGATCACATGTAAGAAGGCAAACCTTAGACCCAAGAGATCTATCAGACTGGCCTCCTCTTAGTGTCCGAAAGGGAACTAGTGACTGGGTTGATAGAAGTAGGTCACTACAAACTCTTGAAGACAAAAGCCGGAATCAACCAGCAACCTCCTATTCAGATGAACTGAAGCACAGAAGCGGATCACACTCCGCTGATGAGATTGACGAGTGTGATGTAACAACTAGTGATTCTTCAGAGATTGACTTTCCAGCACCTATCAAAAGAGTTAACAGCTTGTCTGAAGGGCTGGTGTCAAAGATCAAAAAACCTCAAACAAGGACAAAAAACCAGGATACTAGGTAAATTTCCATCCATTTCCAGATAAGATTATTGAAGCTTTCAAACACAGTGGTGGTTTTCTAAAAAATGATATCTACAAGAAAACATTGTTTTTTCTTTGCAAAAAAACTGTAGTGTGTTGGTGTTAGTCTTTTTGAAACTTGGAAACTTGTCCCACAATTATTTACCCGCCAACCGTTTTTCCCGCCAAATAACTGCTTCCGAAAAAAATCTATAAATTCAGGAACAAACTTTACAGAATTTGTAAGTGATCGATTTTCAGATTGATGTCTGAATCGATCATTGACTTTGTTGTATCCTTACAAGTGATTTGCTTGAAACACAACAACATTCGATAGGAAGCAAATATCACTTAAAAGATAGTGATTTCACACCTCAAAGCCTCAAACTACTCAAACTGTACTAACATAGTGATACTCATATAAAATATAATCTTCCTTTGTATTTATGTTTGTTTATCAGGAGTATGATCCCACCGCCTCCATCACGAAGGCTATCAACAGGGTCAGGTTCCCTTCCTTCATCAGAAAAGAATGAAAGGCAAAGCGTTTACCTGAAGAGGAAAAGTACAACAGTGAAGTGATTAAACTATTTACTTCTGGCTGCTTCATATATACCACAAGGTACATTTTAGCACTCTGCTTCCTTTAAAGATTTAAAAGAGACAAAAGGAAGAAACAGACAGTGGCTAGCTTTACCTTTGTGAAGAGAAGGCAAACTTTGCATCCACAGTTGCCTTGTGTATTTCTCTTGTTGTGATCTTCTTAGTAACTCATTTGTGTCCATATGATCGATACCAGAGTGTTTTTTTGTTATACAAAGTTTTGATGAAAATCTCTCTACCTATATTAAGAGGTAAGTAGAGAAAAAGATAACCATGAGTGAACATATTCTTGTACTGTTTTTGTTGTGTTATGTTACTTATGTGTATGAAATGTTGATTAGATTATTACCCGTTTCTCATTCCTTTTACAATTAAGGGCCTGTTTGGTTTAACCCTGGAAACGGAATGGAAACGAATTTAGTCCATATGCATATCCTTATTCATAAAATTTTATAAAATCATTCCTTGTGGTTTAATGCAAAATGCACTTGCTTCCCCACATTTTGTTTCCCAATAGGGTATACGTATGGACTAGATTCAATTTCATTCCGTTTCTGATTTCGGAGTTAAAACCAAACGGGCCCTAAAACTGAGGATTATAAACGTTCTCACGTGGATAATAAAGGATAACGGTTCTTGTATAGAAGTGTTGTGGACTACTTCTCCTGTTGCTATTTGGTTTAAGGATAAACCTCACTGGACTAACACGTGTTGGCCTCGGATGAATCCGAATGACTTATTCCTCTTTGTGAACAAGCCAAGAACTTAATTCAACATGACAAGCAGCTTCATGTACATTACAAGTATGAATCTAAGAGAATGACAAATTTATACATGTTCAAACCTCAAGCATTAATAGATTCATTATTCCACATTGTTAATCCATATAACATTTTTCATTGTGCTCACTGTTACAGATTTTCTGGCAACTGAAATTGAACCAACTAAACTATTCAGAATGGCTATCAGGATACACTTGAGGTAGGAACGACGAGGTTGAGGATGAAGATGAAGACGAAGATGAATGGAAGAACAAACAAATGGCAGAGATGTCATCCACGGCTAACCCGCGTCTCTTCCTCTTCCATGCCTGACTCGCGTGCTTCACCAACTGCTTAGCCGAGTTGGCCTTGTCGGGTGTCGATGATACTATCCGTATAGCTTCTTCATTCGACATTACGTCCCATACCTGCACCACAAGAGATCCAAGACTTAGTTTGATAACACAGCTTGTATAATCCTCTTGTAAATTGTATTGGTGTGAGAATAGCAAATGAACATACTCCGTCAGTAGCAATTATAAGGAACTGATCTTTGGTGGTTATACATCTTTGTGTAACATCAGGCTCTGATATCAAGCCATAGTCTTTGAGACAGTAATCACCGAATGCCCGCGACATCGCCAGCCCCGGAGAGTTGACATTAGGGAGCCACACCCTGTGTAAGCCTGGCTCGTCACGTAGACCAAACACTCTCCCGTTGCATTGAACTATTCGCGCTTCCTCCTCTGCACATTCCGAGTCTAGTATATAAGTAGGTGGAGTACTCGTATTGTCAATTAGTTTTAAGCATAAAACTCAGTTTCATTTGAGTTTCATTGGGTTTGAGCCTAAAGTATGTTCACACGACTCTATTATGGAATTTTGGTATGATATCATACTCAATGGAATCTTCCAGTCCGGAATTTAGGACCGGACCTGAACCGAGTATTCGTGTCCGGTCCAAACCGAACGGGGTTGGCAGGGTGCATATGAGCATTCATAATTGTTTTACGTAGTGAAGAAGTTACCGGGTAGATTGGGCTTGAAATCAACTGTGAGTTGAACTGCTACTAGACTGCCATCCTCTGATGTAGTAGCTAGAACAGCACGCGAATCTCCCACGTTTGCTACAACGATTCTATCGCCCTAACATATAAGCAAAAACGATCAAGAAATCAACTTAAGTTTGTGACACCCAAGAGAGTTTAGTAGACAGTACTATAAGATTCACTTTGCTGTATTATCTTTTTTAAGTGCTAATCGGATAATGATTAACCTAACTATCCGAGCTTTGACATGCTAAGATCGAAGCTATATATTTTAACTCAACTCTAAAAGAGCTCCGGTCAAGATTTTCTTGAACAAAGCTCGAGATGAGTACCTCAGTTTTATGATATCATGCAATGTTAGCCGAATTTTGGTATACTCGTTTTAATCCGAACTTTAAATATATTCGGCTCATTAAAAAGGTGAACGAGTTCAAATCGAACTTTTTCGAGACGAACGGCTGAACTCAAGCCGACAGTCAATCCGGAGCCAAGCCCGAGTAGCTCATCTAATATAATGCTCATATGGTATTTTTTTAGCTGGACGCGCCAAGCTTATTCTGAACGAGTTCGATTCGATCGTGAACCGAGTCTGAATAGCTTGTCTCGTGTATCAGCCCTAGGTGTTTAGGGGTCAGTCTCATGTAATAGCCTTAGTGTCTAGAAACTACAACTTTTAAGATTTATTTATAATATAGTCTAAAGGAAAAAGGTTAACCTTGTGGATGTCACCTGACTATTGCAACTTGTAAATAAACCAAAATTAGGTAACTTTTAAGTGCTAAGCATGGGTATGTTAATATATAAAACTAGGGTGCTTTGATCAGCTTTAGTACCTATAACCCTCATATTTATATTAATTTTTGTATTAATGAGTTAATTATAAGTTTAATTGTCCACTTAAAGGCTACTAACTAATCACGGGATTACATACATCCCTACATGTTTAGGGCCCATCAAAGACTAAAGGAAATCACTCTAAGATTTTTATCAAATCATGAAAATTTTCTTGATTAGATCCACAATAACAATTTTTTAATGAAAAACATGATCTTGATCATAGATCAAACTAAATGATTAATTAGATTCATACCAACCATGAGCTGTGATAAAAGAAAACCATCAAGCAACGTGCAAACTAATAATTCTCTTGATTATAGTCAAATAGGCCCGGGATGTTTTATCTTAGAGACGATTGACAATAGAAAAAGCAGTTCATCATGTTTGTATGTTAAATTGTATATAGTTATGGATAAAACCGAACCTGTTTAACGACGGATAGAGCGGTGGATCCGCTATAGACGGCATCAATCTTACGATGGTGCTCGAGTTCTTGATCCACGGAAGCACATGTCTTCAAGTAGGCATGTTTCCATGTATTGAACCATCTCGACTTTTTATAATCCGAGTCGAATTCTGCATCAAACGCGGCCTCGGCAAGAGTCTCTTGCCAAAAGCGTAGTAAGCTAGAAGGCATTGAGTCCCTCACACTCTTTGACACAAAGTGACCCCATTGTCCATGTCCATCAAAAACTCCACAAAACATCATATCCGGTTGACATCCGAATTCCTACACCAATCAATCAACGCTAAAAATTATCTAAAAATCAAGTGACAATAAGAAGAGTAATTCATATATTAAGATTTCATACCTCCCAAACGATACAACAATCTTGATTAATACCCTTTTCGCCTCTTCTCGTACAGACAGAGGCGAAATTGTTGGATTTTTCGACATTAACAATGCCGGAAGATGTCAAGATCAATTCATTCTTCTTGGCTTCTTTCAACATGTCTTCCAAAGCTTCTCCTCCATGAGTACTACAAGAATACTTCCTTTTCTTGATCGAAAACGACTTCGCGAGACCGTTAAACATGGATGAAAAGTGACCCATATCACCTCTACTCAAGATAAAACACACAAAACATGTCAAGTGTACTCACCTTCTTAATAGCTTCATTAGAATCACAATTAGGCTTGATTGATCAAGAAAGCACATTTTGTTGAGTGATTATGTGTAACAAGCAATGGTGATACAATAACTTATGTGTTAGCATTCATAAGTGGCTCAACCTTAAAGAGATTCATTAGGATCATTCTTATCCAAGCAAAAGAATACATCTTCAAATGGAATTCCTACACAGCATTCCTTCTCTTTATGGGACCCTTGATCATAACTTGTCAGAGAATTCCATTTAAAAACACACATAAAATTACAAAAGTATATCAACAAACAATAACTCATGAAGCCCATCATCTGAATTTGTTGTCTGAAAAAAATTTTAACTTTAAATTCGAAAATTACAAATTTATAAAATGTTTTTATCGAAAAATATTATTAAAAAAACCCTACTGAATCCTTGATATTTCCACTCGAATTCTAGTAATTGAAATATTTGAAAAGTTTATTTTAAAATAAAACAAAAAATTACATAAATTTATAATCTTGATGTATGAATAATGGCTTGAATCATTTTTAATTTTCAATTTCATGAAATCAGTATCCAACGAGTTTCAAATTTACATAAATTTTTGATCTTTCAACTCGAATTTCTTTTCAATTTTAGTTTACGAAACTGGTTGAAGAATGGATTAAATCAGTTTTATTTTTATTTTCTATTTCATGAAATCAATATCGATACAGAAAACAAGAGATTTAGATAGAAGAATTTCTTTTCAATTACCTTTAGAAAGTATTCTCTTGAGGAAGAAGAAGAAGAAGATGGAGAGAGAAGACAGGAACAAGAGCACCGGAAAGTGACGTCATCGCCGGAAATTGGGCATGAATCTCCGGTGAAAGAGAAGAGAAACGAGATTGAGTTCCATTGATGAGGATTTGAGTTTGTTGTGAGTGTTTCTGAAAATATGAAACTGCAAATTATTCCTAATTTTCGTGTTGCCGTTCTTTATAACGAATCCACTTTTGCTTCTTGTCAGATAAATAGTAATATATATTATCTTTATACCAAAATAGCGGTTAGGGGTGTGAAAAAATATCCGATCCGAATATATCCGACAAATGGTGATCCGAGTCCGATTCGAGTCCGATCCGATCCGGACATATTTTTGGATCATCGGATCGAATACGGATCGAGTTTAGAGGAAAAAATCGGATCATATCAGATATATCCGACTAGCGTAAGAATAAATGTCTGAATCGAATCGGATCAGATCGGATCTTCGGATCGGATCTCGTCCGGATAAATTGTCGGATATCCGGGTGTTTTCGGTCGGACTTTTTAAAGCTTGTCGGGTCGGATATCCGAGCCTTCAGATCGGATATCAAAGATGCTGACCCATAATAGTAATATATAATATCTTTAAAGCAAATAGTAATATATAATATTTTTTGCCCATGTCACTATAGTACGTGAAATATTAGGCCAAATTGTTTTTTGTTATTTTTATAATTCAATTCTCATGTTACGTACTTTGTCTTTTTTAGTAGAGAATTTATTCGATAAATTAATAACCGGTCAAAAATACGAAGAAAAAAACAACAAAATTTTCAAAAAGAAGGAAATAGAAAGTAAAATATCATTAAAATATTACGTCATTTTTTAAGCAGATTAAAATATTACGTCATTTCCTATGTACGGATTTGTTTTAATATTTCTTTTTAGTTATAAATCGTATGTATTGTGCTCGATAAAAAAAATGCGTTCTAATTTTATCGTAAATTAATTAATTAAATATACGGTAATTTGTAGCATGATTAACCTTATACTTGGTTTGTATTTTGTTTCTGATTTTAAATGTGTGTTTTTTTTATCTAATATTGTTCTAAACTAATACTAATTTCTGCATTTCTACTAAAGATATTAAGAGATCTTTGAATGAAAATATGAGACGATAAAATAAATAAAAATAAATTTATTAATCCTATTTTGTAATTCTGACAAAAAAAATAAATTGATTAAGCTTAATATAAGCCAAGTTAATTTTGAAATTTAGTAAGGCAATTTTCAACACGGAAAAAAACATTCATTATTCAAATAATAAGAAACAATTTGGTTTACTAGGCTTTTTCTAATTTTGTGTTTGGTAAATGTATTCCTTAAGAGAAGAGTGAGTAGGATTTGAGAATTAATACAAAAGGTTGGGGTATATTTACTTAATTAAAACATTAAAAAACTTAGTTACTACTATAGTTTTTAAAAAAGGTCTAGTTACCAAAATTGTCCATTCAATAATTAAATAGATTTTTATGAGACGAGAAAATAAATAAAATTTATAAACCTATAAAAAAATTAAACTGATTAAGCTTAATATAAGCCATGTTAATTTTGAAATTTAGTTAAGCAATTTACAACACAGAAAACATAAATCAAATCCATTATTCAATAATAAAATAGATTTTTATGTCGCCCTCATGCATAAATTTCAGGATACATTAATCATTAATAATTCTAATAATTCTAATATAATAATTAATTATTATAAATTATGTGGTGTACCGATCTACTTATAATTGAGATATGTACCAATCACATGTACATATCCTTTTCATCTTCTTGGTTTACGTTTCTTGTAGTAATATAAATGAACAATATCTTCATATTATAATATTTATCATCATTCGTTGGCCAAACATGATTTCGTGGTTCAAATTTTATTATAATATTTTATTTTTAAATAAAATAAGAAGAAAGAAGGTCGAGAAACTTTACACATATGACATAGCAATAATAATAATAATGATAATAATAATAATAATTTTAATTTTAATTAGTTTAATTATGAAAATAACGTAAGCCACGTAAATTGCTGACTATAACGTCATGGTAGAATCTGAACAAAAAAATAAAAACATAATCTATTATGTATAGTCAACCTTTTTAAACCAAATTGCACATTTTAGGAGTTTTGTGAGAAGGTAAAAACGACGTCGTAGAGATTAGAAATATATTACTTTTACATTTAAGTTTTCTGTGCTGTTAATCAATACCTTAATTATAGGATATTATTATAATTTTTTAAATCGTATCCGAAATGAATTAATGGTTATTTGATAATTTGCAATTATTAGCCGTCCTTTTTTTATTTCTTTTTAATCATACAAAAATTTGTTTTTTATGTTTTCTTTCTCATATTAATAATTTTTGGTAGTCATTGTACCAAATTTTATATATTAAAAAAAAGGATAAATTAGTTTTAATAAATTATGGTTTAGACTTTAGACCCAAAAATTTTATTCACGTTTGGTCCATATCCAACTACTTAGATCAAATTTGTATATTTTTTTTTACCAAAAAAATCGACCCTTTGAGAAAAAATTACCGAACCTAGTCCAAAACTCTCGGTTGAACCAGAATTTGAGGAGTATCATGAATTGTCACATTAATTGATTTTTTATTAATTTAATTTTTTGATAAATAAGAGATCGATGACCATGTAAAAAGTCTTTATTAAATTTATCTATTGAGCTTATAACCTTAAAATAAATTTATTACAATTTAATTTCGCCTCGATTCTGCTTAACTAATTTTGTTAAAACAACTAATTATTACTTCCTCCGATCATAAATAAATGACTTTTTAGCCATTGATACAATTATTAAGAAAATTCCTAAACAACCTTAATTTTATAAAAAAAATTCTCAATTTTATCACTTATTAAATGTTCACCACCCTTTTAGACCAATGAGTAAATATTTTATTATGAAAATATTTAATAAAAACAATTTTCAAGAACTATTCTCACAACTCTCTCTTAATTAATAACCTTGAAAACATAAAACGACATTTAAATTTGATCAAAATTTAGATCCTAGAAAGTCATTTATTTACGATCGGAGGAAGTATTATTCTTTTTACTTATTTTCATTTTAAGTGTACAAAAGATGGACATATGGATTTTACAATGATATTATGAAAGTAATATTTTCAAAAGAGAAAGATTTTTATGAGTGGACATATGAAAATTGCATTATATAACAGATATCAAAGAAACACTAATATTGAAATTTACTTATCCAAAAATAAATAAATAAAAAACTTAATTATTATAAATGTGAAATTATTTTAAGTTAGAATAAGATGATAAGATATGAGAGTGGGGCGGCCAGCAAATGGCAATATTGTAATTGATGGGTGGGTCAGCAGCTCTGAGTTTGTGACTAAGGACTTTTGGGCGGCAGCCTTTTAGCCTTTTCTTGGATAACCACTTCCCAAATTCTTAACAAGTCAGCCGTAACAAAATTCAAGCCTTTTTTATATTTTATTATTTGGATAATATATCATCATAATATAGATTTATTATTTTATCTTTGCATAAGACTATTTTTAAAGGGTTTGGTGTATAATATTTTCGTGGAACATAGGTGTCGAAATTTCGGTCGAACCAAAAAAACTTTTATTGGATCGGATATACAAATCCAATTTGATCCATCATTTTTGTAAGGGAGTAATGTTTATCCAAAAAGAAATAAAATATTATAGAAAACAAAATTTGGTCTAACCGGTTTGGATCTAGTCCAGTTTGATAAAAAAAAAATTGGTATTGGTCTTATCTTGGACCAATGTACAACCCTAATGAACATATCCTTCTCGATTTTACGTTTTACATTTAACGTTAATTTTCCGTGTTAGATAAATTCACGTGAAATATTTTATTATTTATGTAATATTTTAATTTATTACAATTTACCTTGATATTTTTAACTAAAAGATTATTGATTTCTCATGTATTGTCTTTTTCATAATAAATTAAATTTAAATAATTTCTTATAAATAATTGTTTAAGATAAGGAACATTAAATATAAAATTGTGTCGAGGTTCCTCTAGACGGGTTTGAATTATATATTATGTTTGATGGTAAATGTTCATGTACGGTCCATATATTGCGATACGGTCGTACGGCCGACCGTACGGGCGACACGTGTCCCGAAATTTTTTTTTTTTTCTGAAACGAATTTTTTTTTTTTTTCCGGAAACGAATGAAAATTTGTTTGAACAACCATGTTATAATTTATGCACTATTCTCCTATAAACTTTGAACTATTCTCATATAATCCATGAACTATTACTTTTTAATATAATCCATGAACTATTACTTTTTAATATAATCCATGAACTATTCTATTATAATTCATGAATTATCCCATAATAAGTTTTGAACTATTACTTTCACTCCTTTATAAAATTTGCACTATGAACTATTCTATTATAATTCATGAACTATCCTTTTAGAAATTATGAATTATTCCTTAATAAGTTTTGAACTATTACTTTCATTCCTTTATAAATTTTGCACTATGAACTATCCTATTATAGTTCATGAACTATCCTTTTATAAGTTATGAACTATTTCATAATAAATTTTGAACTATTACTTTTACTCGTTCTTCAGAAGAAAAAAAAAAAAAAAAAACTTCGGGACACGTGTCGGCCGTACCGGAATAATGGGCCTTACTTGAACACTTCCCTATGATTGCTAAATTGTTGTTGACTAGTCTTTAACTAAATATTAATTTTATTACAAAAAAATAATATATTTTCTTCAATATAAACAAAAAAACACGTTAAAATGTTTTAATTTAGATACACTACACAAATTAAAAGAAAAAGAATATGAAAACCATGTAAAATGATGAGAATTGAAATTATCACTATAAATTAGGGTTGTGCAAAATTGGACAGTACCGAAATTTACTTTCCGGTTCAGGGTTTTTTGAAAATTCAGGTTACGGTCTGGTCCGGCTTTTGGACCGTATAAAACCGTAACCCGGGTTGGACCGTAATATACGGATTTTCGGTCCGGTCCGGTCCAATTCGATCCGATCCGGTCCGGTTTTGGACCGGAAAGCCTCACCAAAATTGCACCATTTAGGTACAAACCGGTCCGATCCGGTCCAAAATATTTAAAATTGCACAATTTAGGTACAAAGCGGCCCAGTCCCGGTCCGCTCCACGGTCCACGGTTTTATCAATTTACGGTCCACCGGATCGGAAATATCCGGTTTGGTCCAGTCCGGACAGTATGCCCAACCCTACTATAAACTACCATTTAATACTTTTTTTTCTCAAAAACTATTTTTCTACGTCTTATTGTTATTTTTGTACTTTGAAAAGATTGGTCGATGAAGTATGTCCATAAGTCTTGTTGGATACTTATTGGGCGTTATCATGCGGATCAAATCTATCTGAATGGTGATATTTTAATACTAGCATGCGTACATATGTTTTGTTCTTATATACTATGATGAGATTGCCCGATACGAAATGATGTGAAATAATGACGAATGGATATAAATATGGATGGTGGATTGTTGATGTGACCATTTAAACATAAATACAAGGTCTTCATTTCTCCGATTTTGTATGCTTTTTGACTTGTGTTCGTGACTTGTCCACTTGTCATTAAGTGCCCATAAACGCCTTTCGTGACTTTTAATGGATTATAATGATTATACTTAAATTACTAATAAGTTCATTATTAAAGTCATTGATAATATTGAGAATTGTTTGCCTTTATTTAGTTGCTAGAACCTTCCAAGTGTAAATTATGATTAAGTTTATTAATAAGTTATTTCATAATAATTCGAATTAGGCTCCACGTTATATAGGATAAAATTAACGTTATCGAAGTTTAAAGTTTTACCAAAGATTTTAAATGATTAAAAATTGAGACGTACGAATAAAAAAATGTGGCTAAAAATGTACATTTAACACTACTTTAACTTAAGGTTCTATATATGTATCTTTTCTTTTGTTTTAAACTTACTCCCTTTATTTCATGGGAGAATTTGACATACTAGGCTTTTTTTAATTTTTGTTTAAGAAAGTGTACCCCAAATTTTTTACCACTTTCATTTAATAGTAGGTAAAAATTATTAACCCTTCTATTAGAAAGAAATAATAAATGATTTTTGTTATTTGTTATATAAGTATAATTTTTAATTTTTAATTACTGAATTTGTTTTCTTTTATTATTTTTCTTGCCTTTTTTTATTTATTATTTATTTTCTTTTTTATTTTCTGGACTGAATTTCTCATACCGGAAATTCTCATACCAGAATTTTCATACCAGAAATTATCATACGAAAAGTTCATACCAGAATTTTCATACCAGAATTTTTTTCATACCATAATTTTTTTCATACTAGAATTTTTTCATACCAGAATTTTTCATACCAGAAATTTCATACGAAAAGTTCATACCAGAAATTTCATTCCAGAAATTTCTGAATTAAAACTAGCGGCACAATCAACACTTGATCCTTGTGCTTTCTGTCCGCTATTTATTTTGTTTACATAATACTTTTATTTTGAGACAATTTTAACATATAATTCTCCACTCAAATAATGCTCAACTCCTCCACGTCTTGTCAATTTGTCATTGTCAACTGGGAAAAAGAACAAGTCTTTTGGAAACCAAAAGAGACGGTGATGGACCCATTTTTGCAAACCGTCATCATATACGCAAATTACAATAAAAAAAATTGCAAAATTACAACGAGCCCCCTAAAATTTGCAAAATTACATATTAGACAATTAAAAATTCATTCCGGTATGTAAATTTCGGTATGTAAATGTCCGGTATGTGAAATTCTGGTATGTGAAATTCCGGTATGTGAAAATCCGGTATGTGATAATTCCGGTATGTGATAATTCCGGTATGTGAAAATCCGGTATGTGAAATTCCGGTATGTGAAAATTATGGTATGTGAAAATTCCGGTATGTGAAAATCCGGTATGTGATAATTCCGGTATGTGATAATTCCGGTATGTAAAATTCCGGTCCGGTATGTGAAAATTCCGGTATGTGAAATTTCGGTATGTGGAAATTCCGGTATGTGATAATTCCGGTATGTGATAATTCCGGTGTGTGAAAAAATTCTTCATTCTAGAAAATAAATAAAAAATAAAGAAAATAAAAAAGACAAAAAAAATTAATAAAAGAAAATAAAAAAAGAAATTCAGTTTTTAAAAAGTATTTGGAAGAAAGAAGAAAACAAGAGGATGGAAAAGGTTTGAGGGTAAAAAAAATAAGAGGGTATATTTACTTAATTGAAAAACAAAAAAGCCTACTTACTATCACTATTTCTCTAAATAGCCTACTAACCAAATTTGCCCAAAAGAAATTCAGTTTTTAAAAAGCATTCGGAAGAAAGAATAAAACAAGAGGATGGAGAAGGTTTGATGGTAAAAAAAATAAGAGGGGTATATTTACTTAATTGAAAAACAAAAAAGCCTACTTACTATCACTATTTCTCTAAATAGCCTACTAACCAAATTTGCCCAGAATAGTTTATAATATTCACAGGAACAATGATATAAAAAGTATGAACACTAATGAATAAAAACATGAACAATGACGTATAAAAGTATGAACACCAATTACTTATTTATAACTTTGACACATACATAACATATTATGATAATCTTTTAACGTTTTGTGATGAGTTTTTTTTTATTTTTTGTAGTTATATACTTGTAAATGAACATCTATGCATTATAAAATGAACACAAAAAAATAAATGGACATGACACTTTGATGAATAAAAATACTATGAACACCGATGCATAAAAACATGAACATTGACATATAAAAGTATGAACACCGATGACTATTTTGAACGTAAGGGTATTTTTCCAGATTTTTAGTCAATTTACAAAAATGCCATTAATGATGAGCGTGTGAGAGCCCTTGATTTAAATTCATCCAATGGCTTACAGCCCTCCTAATTCCTATCTACAAGCTCTCTCCTCACTTGAACTAAAATCTATATATATATATATATATATATATATATATATATATATATATATATATATATATATATATATATATATATATATATATATATATATATATATATATATATATATATATATATATATATATATATATAGATTTTAGTTCAAGTGAGGAGAGAGCTTGTAGATAGGAATTAGGAGGGCTGTAAGCCATTGGATGAATTTAAATCAAGGGCTCTCACACGCTCATCATTAATGGCATTTTTGTAAATTGACTAAAAATCTGGAAAAATACCCTTACGTTCAAAATAGTCATCGGTGTTCATACTTTTATATGTCATTGTTCATATTTTTATACATCGGTGTTCATAGTATTTTTATTCATCAAAGTGTCATGTCCCTTTATTTTTTTGTGTTCATTTTATAATGCATAGATGTTCATTTACAGTATATAACCACAAAAAATAAAAATAAAAACTCATCACAAAACGTTAAAAGATGATCATATATGTTATGTATGTGTCAAAGTTATAGATAAGTCATTGGTGTTCATACTTTTATACGTCATTGTTCATGTTTTTATTCGTCAGTGTTCATACTTTTTATGTCATTGTTCTTGTGAATATTATAAACTATTTTTCTATAAGGCATTTTGCCGAACAGTTTGCGTGCACACTAAAAGGAGCATATAGATTATTCAATTGGAGCTATTAGACCAACTCAACATGTGTATATACATGTATTTTCTCAATCAAACTTATCAAACACAAAATGATTCAAACAAATTTGATTTCGAACACAAACATCAATCATAATGAAACTTAAACCTTAAGAATAAAAATCTAAACAGTGAGAGTAGAAATTCGAAGAAACAAAACCTGAATCGTCTTGTATTCTCTTTGATTTCACAATTTTATATGTAATCAATTTCTGAATATTATAAACACGATTTTAAAGAAAAGTATAATTTTCAAAAAAAAAAATGAACATCATATTATAAACATCATAACTGTAAAAATAAATGAATACATACTTGTAAAAAAATGAGCATCATATTTTATTAACACGATTTGAAAGAATAGTATAATTTTCAAAAAAAATCCAAAAAAATGTTGGGAGAATTTGACATACTAGGCTTTTTTTAATTTTTGTTTAAGAAAGTGTACCCCAAATTTTTTACCACTTTCATTTAATAGTAGGTAAAAATTATTAACCCTTCTATTAGAAAGAAATAATAAATGATTTTTGTTATTTGTTATATAAGTATAATTTTTAATTTTTAATTACTGAATTTGTTTTCTTTTATTATTTTTCTTGCCTTTTTTTATTTATTATTTATTTTCTTTTTTATTTTCTGGACTGAATTTCTCATACCGGAAATTCTCATACCAGAATTTTCATACCAGAAATTTCATACGAAAAGTTCATACCAGAATTTTTTTCATACCATAATTTTTTTCATACTAGAATTTTTTCATACCAGAATTTTTCATACCAGAAATTTCATACGAAAAGTTCATACTAGAAATTTCATTCCAGAAATTTCTGAATTAAAACTAGCGGCACAATCAGCACTTGATCCTTGTGCTTTCTGTCCGCTATTTATTTTGTTTACATAATACTTTTATTTTGAGACAATTTTAACATATAATTCTCCACTCAAATAATGCTCAACTCCTCCACGTCTTGTCAATTTGTCATTGTCAACTGGGAAAAAGAACAAGTCTTTTGGAAACCAAAAGAGACGGTGATGGACCCATTTTTGCAAACCGTCATCATATACGCAAATTACAATAAAAAAAATTGCAAAATTACAACGAGCCCCCTAAAATTTGCAAAATTAAATATTAGACAATTAAAAATTCATTCCGGTATGTAAATTTCGGTATATAAATGTCCGGTATGTGAAATTCTGGTATGTGAAAATCCGGTATGTGATAATTCCGGTATGTGAAAATCCGGTATGTGAAATTCCGGTATGTGAAAATTATGGTATGTGAAAATTCCGGTATGTGAAAATCCGGTATGTGATAATTCCGGTATGTGATAATTCCGGTATGTAAAATTCCGGTCCGGTATGTGAAAATTCCGGTATGTGAAATTTCGGTATGTGGAAATTCCGGTATGTGATAATTCCGGTATGTGATAATTCCGGTGTGTGAAAAAATTCTTCATTCTAGAAAATAAATAAAAAATAAAGAAAATAAAAAAGACAAAAAAAATTAATAAAAGAAAATAAAAAAAGAAATTCAGTTTTTAAAAAGTATTTGGAAGAAAGAAGAAAACAAGAGGATGGAAAAGGTTTGAGGGTAAAAAAAATAAGAGGGTATATTTACTTAATTGAAAAACAAAAAAGCCTACTTACTATCACTATTTCTCTAAATAGCCTACTAACCAAATTTGCCCTTATTTCATTTCATATAATTTAAAAATTAAAAAATATGTTATTGTATTTTTAATTTTTTTTACTTTATTTAAAACTTCAAATAATATTGTATTGAAACAATTTGGTTTACTAGGCTTTTTCTAATTCTTTGTTTAGTAAATGTACCCCTTGAGAGAAGAGTGTTTAGAGTTTGAGAATAAATACAAAATATTGGGGTACATTTATTTAATTGAAACATTGAAAAGCCTAATTACTTACTATAGTTTTTCAAAAAGACTCAGTTACCAAAATTGCCCAATAATATTCTGCCTAGTATGGGTTTACTTTAATGGTGACGACATCAGACGCGATATCATAATTATTATTGTCAAAAATAATATATTCATTTACATTAATGGTGACGTCAGACGCGTTATTTTGAACCGGGCATGTTACAATTTTATGTTACGTAAACGCAAAGATCACAGAGGTATATGCTCCGAAAATATAAAAACATTTAAGCAAATATATTTGTTGGGCCGGATCTTTATAGCAGTATGAGCTCCATCCGGCCCAAATCAAACATTTAAACAGCCCAACCGGCCCAAATAGGCCCAAACAAGGCTATTAACAATATTATAAACTACTCTTTTAGAACCGGAAATTTCACGCGTCTTTTTCTTAGAATTTTACCTTCTCTCATAGATTTTTCCGGTCTGACTTAATTCACCGTTTTTCACGGTCTTGAACCGGCCACAAATTAGCTTAAAGGAGAACCAAATCCGGTCTGGATGTGAACCGGACCGTAATAACCCAGTCCGGTTCAAAACTGCAAAACCCTAGGCACCTAACTGACCATATAGACAATGTAGCATACCACAACATCATAACAAAAGTAAGATCATCAGCTAAGAATGTAAACCCAAAGTTTAGTGGTATGTCAAATTGTCAATTACACAAAAAGAGCAAACTTCAAAGACCCAAAAATCACTCTCAAATCCATAATACTTTTGGTGCAAAACGTTCACCCAAACAAAACAGCAATCTGCAATCACCCAGCAGCCAAACCAAAGCGCATACTCATATGCCTTTACAGTCCATTTACATTTCTGAAAATCTATGTCCCAATCCACCTCTCCTAAATGGCTACCAAATCCGAAAATCCAAAACCAAAATACTAATTGCATTATATTCCACAATATTACCTCTAGTAATCACCTAAACGAGGCAAACAAACAACTTATCACTGCCATGCTCCTACTGATGACCGACTCCGTTTACTGAGAGTCATCTACTACTTCTGCTACCTGATCATACACACAACATAAGTATGTTTTGACCACATCTGGTGAACATATGTTTAGCTGATCATATACTGAAACTTACCTCTTTTGGCATGCTTATCTTCTCATCAACGACAAGTACATCCGTAACTACTGTCTGTTCTACGACGCATGTGGCTGTACCAAATTGTAGCTGATCAGCTCCACTTGGTTCGCCGTCGTGACAAACACTCAAGTTCACCTCAACCTCCAATTTCTGCAGAAAGTGCTAGAGTTAGTCAATACAGCTACTAGTCTATGGTAGTGATATAAGAAGAATTCAGCTTTAGTTTACTTACGTCGCCCTCTTTATACGAAACAATGGTTTCTTCTTCCACTGTATATGCCTCCAAATCCACGCTACAGAACATGAAATATGATTAGATACATATTTGTTTAAAAACTTTAGCTATATAAATATTTTATTCTCGGCTTTACATATGCATTGAAAATCTAGAATAAACCAAAGCTATCACCACAAGAATCCTACTTAGTTATAATTCAAAAGCATCAAAGTAGATAAACTTATAGAAACACTACCGATTAGAAACGACATCTCCAGATGCAACAATAGTCGCCGCTTGGTTTTGCCTCCTCTTCTTGACACTTTCTACTGGTCCATCAAGCAGAGAATCATTTTTAACCTCAGAGTGTGTAGAGTCTTTTCTTTTACGGCGAGAAGCCCTCAGTAATTTTTGTTGTGAACTGTCGATCAAGTCACTCTGAATTTTAGACTCTAGGTGACCCGCTTCTTCTGCATTATCACTGATGGAAGGCACCTCATGTATCACCTTCGGCTCTTCAGACTGCCTTACATTCACATCACCTGAGGACCTCCCATTACCCATGGCAACAAGCATCTGATTTAAATTGTGGTTTCCATCCGATCGAGCCGATTCCTCCTCGTGTTTTGAAGAATGCCCATTAGGGGAGTTCTTAAGTATTTTTGAAGCATAATGTTTGATCCATGAAAATGAAGATCCAGGAGGTGAAGCACTTTCAGTATTGGGATTTCTATTCAAACTGAGAGCATTTTTACCTTTCTTATCCAAGCCAGCAAGCCGCTTAGGAGGGCCTGCACTCATTTCAGAGACAATGAAATTATCATCAGGCATTTTCAAGTCCTCCAATTTTTCTAGGTGCTCAATCTGAGAATATATGAAGTTCCTATCAGCTTGCAACATCTCCCTCTGTGTTTTTAACTTCTGCCTTTGTATCTCAAGTTCTTCGATCAAACTAGTCAGCTCTGCCCATTCCCTGACTCTCCTGTCATTATCCAAACTGACTTGTAATCTTTCACTTTCAAGCCTTCTCCTTTCTGCAGCTACTTGTTCTTGCTCTTTAGCTGTAGCTTCTTTCAATAATCTGATATCATTGAGTTCTTTCTTTTTCTCTTCCTCGAGTTCTTTCTCTTTTTCTTTCAAGTAACTTTCAATTTCTTCTCGCCTTTTCACAGCACAATCTTCCAGCTCTTTCTTTCTTAACTCAATGTCCAATAAGAAATCATCGTGCTCTTTCTGAATCTTTGTAAACCACTCAGAGCGTTCATGTTGAATCTCCTTCAAAAAGTCCTCTCGATCACGAGAAAGTGATTCATGATCATTCTTGTATTGATCGCGCAATGCAGCTTTCTCTAAGTTCAAGCTATCGCGTTCATCCTTGAGGTATTGCAAAATAGTTGATCTCTCTCCATCAATGTGTTCTTTTTCCCTTCTTAACTCTTCTCTCTTCTCATCAATTAATTCCCATTCAGACTCGAATTTCGCCTTCTCAACCTTCAATTTGTCTGCTTCAGCCTCAAGTTCCAGCTTTTGGGCCCTTACTAAATCAATTTCTTCTTTCAGTTTCGTTTCAAGAAGCAGCAGTTCAGTTGTTTCAACCTTCTGCACCTCAAGAGTGGTTTCAATATGGTTAATGTGTCTTCTTTTCTCTTCAAGAGATTGCAAACTCGTGTGTTTCACACTATCAAATTCCTCTTGCTCCCTCCGTAAGGCAAGACTCTTTGACTCTATTTCTTCCTCAGCCTTTTTCAATTTACTTTCTTTTTCATTCAATGATCTCATCCTTCCTTCCAAATACTTCTCCTTTTCTGCAAGCTCCTTGGACTGAACCTCTGAGTCTTGCAGCTTCTCATTAATCAAGTCCTCTCGCAGCTTAAGGTTCAACTCACTAAGTTCCCAAGCTCTTCTTTTACCATCAAGTTCTTCCTCCACTGACCTACGCTTCTCCACTAACTCTACCTCCAATTCAGCCATCCTCATTTTGAAGGTGGTTTCATGATGAGCCAACAGTCGCTTCAAATCACCCTACAAGCACGTCCAATGAAAGCATGTGAGTTATAATCTTCAGTAAATGACACAACCTTCTTTCCAAATGCAAGTATAACTTCTCACTTTTCATACAGGTAATTTGAAATGACAAGAGCTTATAAGGTTAGATATGAATATATCATTTGCTTTTATTCTTTGAAATCATTTACTGTAGAATATGTAACTTAGATATGCTGGACATAAAATAACAGGTCACTCAGGATTACGGAGACAACACATACATTTTCCTTAGATGAAAGTTTTTCCTGTGAAGCAAGCAACTCTTCTTCTTTCTTGTTTAATGAAGCCTCCTTTTCATTCACAACCTACAAAAGAAAGCCATTTATGTTAATACATACAAATAAAATGTAGCAAAACCCACAAAAGATACAATATAGTGTAGCAGCAAATAATATGACCTTCTCCCTTTCCAAAAGAGATGCTACTTTCAGCTCCAAATCAGATTCCTTTTCTGCCAAATCCTTCCACTTGACAGAAACGTTTTCTCTCATAGCCTCCAACTCCTTATGCAGTTTGTCCATTTCCTGAGATCTACTAAGCATATCAGCTTCTCTTCGATTAAGTACAGCTTGGTTGTCAAGCAGCTTCTCCTGAGCTTGACTCAAGCTTTTTTGCCTTTCGGACAATGACTCCCTTTCAAGCATCATTTCTCTCTCCCTTGCTTCACAGCTACAAAACAGAAAAATCAATGAAGGTTAAAAAGACATGGTACAATAAGCTTCAACAAATTTGTCAAAAAAAAAACCTCAAAGCAGATTAGCTGAAGCTAAAACAAGAAGCATATACTAACTCGGATGCAAACGATGTGATCCGACGGCGTAGATCATCTTCCCGTGCTTCTACTTCATGCAGCTTCCTTTCTGCAGCTCGGCTGTATCGACTGGATTCATCTTGCAAAGATTCAGCAGCACGGAACTTGACCTCAGCCTCTAAGAGTTTTCTCTCAGCATCTTCAATCATTTTATTTGCTTCAGCCATTTTACTCTCAGCTGCAACTTTCACTTCAGCACACTCAACTCGCATTTCATGCAAGGCTTTCTCAAGCTACAAAAGATACAGAAATAGCTCTTTGATCTGAGAAGAACGATATTACTCTTAAACAAAAAACCTTAAAAAACAGTATAAACTTACATTAGCAACACACTCTTTCTCTATTCCCAGAGCCTTCTTCAAACTATCCTCTCGTTTCCTTGCTTCAGCTATAGCAGATGATATTGCAGCTTGATCACGCTTCTGATATGTGCTAGATGATTCAAGGGATAATTTTACTTCATCATATTTGGATGTCCACTCTTTCCTTTCTAGTATAAGAAGACCCATGTTATGTTGCAGGTCATAGACCTACAGACAAAAGAGAAACATAAAGAGATTGAACATTCATAAATTTTTGCATTCCATATACAGATTTGAAATCTCCAACAAAAGCGATACAAGTCAAGATCACTGAGAATAGTGTAATTAGGCCATCTTAACATCAAGCATACAAGCACAGTCAAGGTAATAAAAGAGGAGCCCAAAAGGTATATCTGAATAAAAGTTACTTTACAAGTCCTGATGTTAGAGAGTTAGCTGCGTTACTCAAATTTGGAATTTTGGAGAAATTGCTACTATATGCATATAATTTCTCTGAAGAGTGCCAATTTACCCCATGTCAGGTTCTAAAGTTGGGAACATGTTTAAAATCTAGTGCTACTCTGCTCAACAATGTTTCCTTCTTTTAAATCATAAACACAATTTGTATGAACATATGAAACCAGAAACCCAAGAAAATGCATGCCAAAAACCATAAGGGTGTGCTTACATAGACCAAACAACCCTCAACTAAATTAACCCCTGCTGTGCTTGCCGTCAAGATGCAAAATTGCAGTACAGTTCAAAATACAAAAGCAACTAATAATAATTGTAGTGAGCATGGAAAATGAACCCATATATTAGGAAATAATTGAAGATATTAATTAAAACCTTCAAGACCAAACCTAGTTGGTACTGATATTTACTTATTACTGACTTTCAATGATTTTCACTTAAAATAGGGAAGTCAATTTGTCCAAGCCTATAAACAAGGCAAAGTCCGGAGTGTTTGGGATGGCAGATTGGCATAACATAGCATTAATTTGCAAGGATGTTGTCTTTTTCATTTTTAGTCCGTACTATGAAACTCTTTCCTTCTCCTTCAACTCATAGCACAAACAGTCGAGCATAAAGCATGGTTTCCTATATAATTGTGGGCAGTGAGAAACACACAACGCCTAGAAGGAATAACAGGGAATGTAGTAAACTTACTTGATCTCTTACCAAGGGAAGCAAATTGTGAAAAGTAAATGAAGCAGTGGAAATCGAAATGCAAAGAAATAATATTGAAACTTACATAGATGTCAGTTCAGGCTAGCACACTATTCAGCACTAGTCTTGAAAACTGCCCCAACTAGGTAATAGACAAGCTCAAACTCCTACATTCCCTGCTAATTTGGCCTCAAAACAGGTGTACCCTTATCATACTTACCAATAACGTTCAATTGTTATTTTGCCAATATTAAATGGATTGATTACTATAATGAGATAGTCAAAATTACACAAAAACTAAACAGAATACAACTCAAATATCGATTCCTAACCTTTTTTTAATCTTAAATTACCCATCCAACTATTGTGGACAACTAAAGTTCACTTCCGCCAATCACAAAGAATATGTATTATGTTAGAAAACAAATGCTAGAACAAATTGATACCATTTCTCCCTTGAGATATCAGAAGATTAGGCCAAAGTAAAATAGGTAAGATTCTTATTCAAAGGGCAGAAAAATCCAAAACCAACAGATCTGTCACTTAAGTGCAAGAAGTCAAAGGCACCTCACAAGCTGCGAATTCTTCTAGCTTTGTTAGTGTTAGTATAGAGCACCCTCATTCCTCGACATAAAAATACTTCATTCAAACTTTAAATAGCATACTTTGATCTCTAATTCGAAGAAAATTGAAAATAAAATCAGCATAAGAGCTCTAAATAACCATAACAATTGAAAACACAAAGCTACACTACACGAACGAGAAAAAGGGGAAAGAGTAAAATCACCTCAGCTTCAAGTTTGGCGATGTAGGCAATTAGAGCTGCTTTATCTCTCCTCTTGATCAATTCTTCATCAAGTCCCGAATCTCTCATCCGCCTCCAGATCGATTCATCAGAGAGTGGGGTTCGATTAGCGGTCAACGGCGAAGATACATCAAGAACCCTAGCACCGGGAGTAATGGATGGCGTTCGACTCGGAAAAGGCGACACAGTCAATCGGTCCGACTGTGACCTAGCCATTGTGGAATTCGTAGTTACTCAATGCCAATTCGCCTTGCCTCGGTGTTTCGTAGCTGTCGGCGAGTGCAAATGAGAAGAATACCTAGTGGGAGATTCGGCTATGGCGGTGGTGAAATTCTGACGGGGAGAAAATTAGTGCAGGAGCGTGAAGTGTTTCTTTTTCTATTTAGGTCTCCTTTACTTTTTCTTTTCCATTTCTTTTTGGGTGAGTATATATATGTAATGTAATCTTGTTTGAAATTGGGTTTCAATTTAACCGCGTCGTTTTAACGCAGGCGGGCGATTCCAAATTTTTCCCTTACAGGAAAGTATGTCAATTTTCTTTACTAACTTTACATGTATGGCAAATGAGAGCTATATGGACGGTATGTTATTTGTTGTTCCCAATGAGGTGACGGTCAAAGTGAGGTAAATCTTGCTCTAAATAACCTTAAATTAAGGTCCTTGTTTAGCAAATGATTGCGTTTTTTCTGATTTATAAATTAAATGAGTTTATACGGGTTTATGGTTTATTTTCGCTTTATAAACTAGTTCAGTTTATAAATTTTATTTCTGTAATGATATTTACGTAGGGTTTGTTGTGGGTTTATTTTCAGCCCCTACAAAAAATACAATTACAAGAAAAACCATGTTAGAAGATTTCTGGGTACTCAAGCTTCTCCTGCCTTGTTCGACAAATTTGTCTTCGACCATTCGACAAGAGACGGACGCTACTGCTTGACACCGCTATACAAGTTTGTCTTCTGCACATCTGTTGTTTCGAAATTTATGTGTCAGCTTCTATTGGCTTGTGTTGTAAGCTAGAACAACTTGGCATATTAGGGTTCTCTATTTCTAGGTACTCGAAGTTGTTGCTTCAGTTTGTTCCTTTGTGACAGCTTCTATTGTTAGTTGTCAAGCAGTAGCCATCTAATGGGTATATAGGGGACGGAAATCTATTGTTTTGTGTTCTTTTTCATGCTTCCTACATGTACTTCCTTATATTGTTAGCTGTCAACCGGCGTTATCAGAACCAAATGGAGAAGATATAGATTATATTGTTCGACAGAATGTTAATCTGCAATTTTGGAAATTCTTGTTAGCTATCAACTGGTATATAGGGGACGGAAATCTATTACTTTGTGTTATTTTTCATGTTCCTGCCTTGTTCGACATAATGTTAATCTGATTTGGTTTCAATGTGATTTGGTTTCACTAGAACATCATGATGTGTTTATGAGAAATGTGATTTGTTTCTTCATTTATTTATTATCTAACTTACCTCCTCGGTGGCATCACGACACCATAGCTCTAATTCAAACAAACCTGATTTTACATACTCCCTATTGCTGAAAGAGCAGCATCCACGTCACAGAAGAAGGCTACAAAGTGGAACGGCGGAAATCAGCAGCCATAATGCAGTTATAAACTCTTCATTTTCTTTTTCAGTTTATATCTACATTTTTGCAGTTATAAACTTTTATAAACAGTCTGCCAAACACTCTTAAAACCATTCACATAACAGTGCACCACATAGTTGCTATGAAACTAAAGTTGTTTAATACCTGTTGAACAGCTGAACATTGATGAAGGAAAATATTTGTGTAAACACTATTGAACTAGGAAATAAGGCACCTGCAAATATCAAAATCATTTATGATAGCCGAACAACATTTCACTTATCAGATTCTAATTTTCACAATTTTGTTGAAATTATGTGTTAGTCTTTTGTCTAATGTGTCGGTCTTATATCTTACTTGACAGACAAAAGCTGAGACACTGAAGTGCTGCGTATGAGAATCGGAAGCAACTAGTTCAAGTCTTTTGTTACGTATAAAGTTGCGATCTTTCATCGCGTAATTGATTCAGTAACCATACAGATCTTCTCTTCGGATACGGAAGTTGGTCGGAATCTTCTATTGGTTTGATTATGATAAAAGTATTATGTTAACTTAGGATTATTACGATAACCATAATCACCGATTCAAATCCATCGAGATACCAGGATCGAACGATATAACATTGAAGATGCATACGAATCTGATTACTCATTTGGGTCCTAAAGAGAATTCGCTGAGATACTCTACTGTAGAACAACAGGAGCTGTCGGAGAAGTAACGATTGTTGTGTGGCGTTTGGTGGATTCCGATGAGGGCAAGACGTCAAAGTTATTGTTCACGTTATTTGTGTTCATGGTCTTCTCATTTGTTCAACATCGGGGCTTGCTAGTTTAAATACGGAAGTAGTAAACGTATACGCAGTCATTCACAGGCACACGCGGGATTTGGAACCCGTGAATGTCGCGGTTGCAGGTTTTGGATCCGTAAATCAGTAGGCGCCGGCGCCATCTGATGACGTCCGTTTTTTTTTCTTTTTTCTGTTATGAAATTGATTCTTTCCTAAAAGTATATATATGTGTGTGTTGGCGCCGGCCCCATCCGCCATCATTATCACGGATCCAGGTTCCGTAACGGTCATGGTTAAGGGTTTCGGATCCGTGAACAATTTCCCACAAATCCATAACCCGTAACAATAACCGTTACGGAATCCGGATCCGTCGTGCGTTTATAAATTTTATCGTCGTGTACGTAATATCCTCTTTAAATAATACATGTTATATATTATTTAAAAATTGCCTTTAGATTTTCTATAATTTGCTTATAAAGATCCAATATTTTGCTACCATATATGTTTAATTGTTTGATCATATCTTTAATACACATTGAACATGTTTTGCTGCAAGTTTCGGCTTTTACCCGAGGTATAACTCGACGGAGATAATAAACTCTCACGTTGAAATACCTAATTATTTCGAGTCTAGTACATAAAGTCGGTGGATTATTTTTCTCATTGTCAATTGATTTTATGATGGAACCTCGTCGGGTTGATATGTTTGGCTTGCATCTATAATGCGCATGCACACTCGTATGTATACGATCCCGCTTTACCTTGTCCGTCTGTATCGGACTTTAACATAACTCTTAATATATCATCGAAAATTTGAACATGTGTGTTGGAAAGAACATGTACATCAATGATAAATCGATTATAAAGTTGGCAAACAAAACCCTCTTAAAGGTACCAAACGATAAAAGTCGAACCTCCGAGAGTGATACTGCGTATAAAATTCTACATCCGGAGTTTGATGTACGTTTTTATTGACAATTAGTTTTAACGAACTATTGCATGCATGAATAACATTTTTTTTTGGTAATTTGCATGAATAACATTATCGGTGTTTGTATTGCAATCGTTATTATTCTTTGGAAACAAATAAATTATAAACTAAAATAACATATTATATTTTTGTATTTGTTATTGTATAAACATGTATAGGGTAATTAAGATATTATATGTTAGATTTTTTACAATATTATTCTAAAAATATATAATTATATAATGCAAAAATAATTTAAATTATGCTATGAGCCTATGACAACAAAATAAATTAGGAAATTTTTGAAAGAGTATTTGCATAAAACTCCTCCGTTATTTTTGTTCATAATATTACCAAATATTATTTTGAAAATAATTATAGAAATTTTTTGAAGTAAATATTGAGTAATTTCCTTAAAATCAAATATTGGACGAAGGAAAGTTTTATTCTTGCAAATTCATGAACTTCTAGAATCATCCGCGATTAAAAAAAAAACACGTTCCATTTGAATGGCAAGACGGTAAATAAATCCATATGTAATGTCAAAAGTTCATAATACACAAACAACCCACAAAATATCTTAAGCCTGCCGTCTCGAGAATCCTTTCTGGAAGCTTCTTGCGCCGTTTCCATAGCCTTTCACTTCGCCGGAGAGAGAAAGAGAAGAAAATATCTTCCTCTCTCCCTGTCTTTTTACACCTCTGTTCTCTCTCTTCTTCTCAATCCACTCAATTCCCAATCAGATTCCAACCATAATTCTATGGCTGCAATGATTTAGCCAAGTTATTGACTCTACTTCTAGGTTTTGTCTCGCTGTTCAGATCAAGTGAAGATGGATAGAGGAGGAGGATCCAACGGATCTTGCTACTACTCCGTTCTAGGAGTTCGAAGGGATGCTTCCTTTTCTGACATTCGCACTGCTTATCGGAAGCTTGCTATGGTATTATAACTCTCAGATCTCTTCTTAATTCTCATTCATGAATGTTTTCAGGTTTTAATTTCGTTTCGATTTGTAGCGGTGGCATCCTGATCGATGGGCGAACAATCCATCAGTCGCCGTTGAAGGCAACCGCAAATTCCAGCAAATTCAAGAGGCTTATTCAGGTTTCCTTGTGTTTCTGTCCATGTTTATGTTCCGATTTTCGTGAATATATAGACGCTGATTTCGCGCTTGTTTTGCAGTTCTATCGGATCAAGGGAAACGATCAATGTACGACGTTGGTTTCTATGATCCGACTGAGGAGGAAGATCAGGTTCGTATTTCCTCCGTTGATCATTAAACATTTTTGTGCTTTTTGCACTTACTGGGGCCCTAATGTTTGTGAAACAGGGCTTTTGTGATTTCATGCAAGAGATGCTAAGCATGATGGACAATGTCAGAGGCGAGGTAATTCCAGTTGTTTTTTCTTTGATTTAATGATGATTGAATTACGATTGTTGTTTTGTTCTAATTGTTTTGCATTGATGATTGGATCTGCAGCCGGATAGTTTCGAAGATCTACAGAAGATGTTCGTGGATATGGTGGGAGATGAAGGTATGAGCTTTGATCTTGGTCATAATAATCAAACGGCGGGGATGCGGCCGCGTGGATCAGCAACTAGGGGTTCGTCGGCAGCTAAACGCCAAACTTAAACCAGGTGAAACGGTGACGTTTTACCGGGTATGAAATTTGTCGACTCGATCCAAAAAGAGGTTAATTTATGAAAATGTAATTCATTTTTCTAAATTGACCATTGTTTATTTAGTGTTAGAGGAGGATCATGCAATTGCTTGTAATTGTAGTCCCCGATTTTTAGAAGTAATAAAGATTTGTGGGAACTTGATAATCATTGGAGCTTTCGTGCTAACTTCATGTTTTTGGGATCCTTAATTTATTGCAAAATTTCGGTTCTTTGTTAATATTTTAGGTTTTGAAAATTGGGAAGCAGGCAAAAGATTTTAAAATATTGCCCGAAGGCGTTATGAAAAACGATTGTTGCCTAACTTCTGTGAGGAAGTTGGAAAACGCAGGCCCAGTTGGACCAAAAAATTATATTTTATTTTTGGACTTATTGGGTTCAAAGTTAGACCTTCCAAAATTTTGACAAGAGGGGTTTGTCCGGTCCAATAAGAGCATTCCGGTCTGGTTTCAAATTCCTGGTCGGGCTGGAATTTGACAAGAGTATTTCGGTCGGGAACCAAATGTAAGAGGTTTCTACCCGTGGTTCTTGAGAGTTGTAATCCGCACTTCTATTATGAACTTGTTCTCGTTAGTTATCCTTTTAGATCGGTTCGTTGCGACCAAAATTCTCTTTTAATGATTTTTTTTTCTTGTGTGTTCTGTCCCCTTGTGGGGGTTAGTCCATTTGCCAAATGATTAGACATATTTTTTTTATATTTTATTCAAAAAATTAATTGGTTGCAACAAGAACACGGGAATTGAAACGTAGGGGAGGCTAAGAGTACGGTGGATGAAACTTGGGGGAAAACATTATCAAGGAGAAGAATCAAGGTTCATTTGTGAGTTAACGGGACCTTATCTAACTCATGAAAAAAACAACCTAACCTATAAAATAGGTGTTTGGGAGTCTAAACTGAAAGACTATGTTATATTATGGAAGCTTGAATCTTTCTTATGTCATAACCTGTAGAGAAAGATTATCGTAACTTATCTAATGATATACTACAAATGTGCAATTAACGAAGACAAAGTTTTTCATGTTGATGGAAAGGGAATGAATTAAGGGTCTTAACCAAGATCAATCCCGAACTATATCCCATCAACCATTTATAGGGGTTTATTTCTTCGATTTTCACCGAAAAGAGAGATTTCCTGATCGTAGGCCGTTTGTAGTGCATTGATCTAAAAGAGTTCATGTGTAACTTATGGAATCTGAAACATCATATAGAAGGATGAATCGAAAGAGGGGAGTAAGGAAACCAAAACGATCCGGTCCACCACATACAATTGGAGGCAAACAAGAGAGAGGGAAATCAAATCATATTCCTAAATCCCTTCATTCCAAGAGTATATATCATACCAATACTCAGTTGGTCTTGGTCTAGTGGTGCTAGACTCTAGACTCCTTAAGTGGGTTAGTCTGGAGATTAGAGAATGGGGTGAATGTGAAGAGAGAAAGGCACGGACTCCTCAGCCAGTCACGTCGCTATAAGGAGTGTTGTAGATAGCTAAGGTTGTGCAAACGGTCCGGACTGGAATATTATGGACCGGACCAGTCCGGTCCACCACAGCCCTATAGACAACCGAGTAAGGAAGGAAATTTATCGTGTTATTTGTGTGTTTGGTAGAAGGCAAACTTATTGGGTCTAATTAGGGCGGTTCAAATTCCGGACTGGACCGGAAATCTATTATTGGACCGAATCTGAACTGAATATTCATGTTCAGTCCAAGCCGGGATCTATTAGTCAAATCTTTCTATGGCCCTAAAAACAAGTACACAAATTTGGTATAACCGCTCAAGACATGTATATTTGGTCTAGGTACAACACCAGGTTTCCGGTCCAGACCGATGAACAGTCCTAGGTCTGATTAATAGAAAGGGGAAATGCATCTACACCATATAAGAAAAAGGGCAGATCTAGAATTGTCAGACAAAATCCATCTAATAATCTGACCTAACCCAAGAACTATACCGCTTGCCCAAAGCATATAATGTAATTGCATAAATGAAGTGATATTATAACAGAGCATTCTAAATTGTGTAGCTTGAATAATGAACTGAACAATTGTTCCTACAATGTTATAAACAGCAGCTTGTTTTATCCACAGCTTGATTGATAATCAGCAAAAATGTTCCCCTAATATCTATAACCAATGAAGAATCTGTAAGTTAAAAGTTTCTGAAACTTAACTGTTCTGCCGCTTTCATTTTGACATCCATAATTGTCCTCACCACCTCCATTACAAAGGAATCAACACAGGCTTGGCAGCAACCTCGCATCACACTTGTTTGTGGACTGAACAATGCCTCAGTATGGAGACATAATGGAGGCTGCATTTCATACACCTCTGTTCTTGAGTCTCCCAGTCCACATGTCGCCAAAATGGTGTTGGTAGAACTAACTAGGATTTGCTTCAATGTGTCATGTCCTGCATAAGTTAGATTAGAATGGATTAGTTAGATGATACAAATGATAGCCTTTTCGGTTATTTATATTCAAAATATATACTAGAAGAAATCTAGAGAAAGCAAAACCATACTTACCCAAACCCATATCTCTGCATAGGTTTTTCAGTTGGTTTTTCACCAAAGACTGTACTTGCTGTTTCACTGCAGTTTGGTCCACGTCCCGGTTGTAAAAAGAATTAAAAGAAGATGTGCTTATCCCGGATGCCAAATTCAATCTGCTTGTGCACGGTTGCAAAAATTCGCGTCCTGGTATGCAATTAAGCTCCAGGTTAATCCCACCAACTCCGCCTAACTGAATACCATCATAGGCTGAGGTATCAGCAGCAGGAGCCTGAAGTGGCTGAGGCTGACCCCTAATAAGCCCTAATCTTCCCGGGAAACTTCCCAAATTTTGAGAACTGGACGGGTTTTCCTGCAACCTATCAACGTATTCAGCATGGTAGGATGGTCCCACATCTGCTGTACTAGTTTCAAAGGATGATGACTGAGCAGCTCGATCAACTCTCATACCCATTTGGCTTAACCTGTTACTGGACAAAAGGTACTGTAGGCGGTGCACCCTTCGCCTTCCAGACAGAGTCGAAACTCCCACACTAGATATGGGAGGAGGAGCTTGAAGGCTTGCACCTAAGGGCTGTCTTGGTGATAAGAGGAATCCATTCACTGGAGTCACTGGGGTCTCGGGTATTGTGATATTGAGGTCTATTTCTGCCATATTCTCGAATGTGGGTTCAGTAAAGGGATCGTTATTCAATCTATGGGTAGGTGTGAGATCTGGAGCATGTGAAGATGTTGATCCAAGAGCAGAAGGCCGGCAACCTTCACAATACCAGTTGCCTTCTGGGACCTCCCGTCCAAGGCCAACGCAGTATGTGTGCGCAGGTGAATCACATACATCACATAGTAACATCAGAGCATCATCTCCTCCTTCATGGCATTCAGTACAGTACACATTTTCGTATGGATCGAGATAATCTCTAAGCTCCTCTTCAGAAGGCTGATAGACCTGCATCAATTAGATACTTTAGTTTTGTGCTCCGTGAATGGGAATATATCCAAAACTCACAATTTTTACCTGATCACGCTCAGGAACATGTATCACCACGTTCCTCAGATCAATCCTGGTACCACTTCTTGCAGGTTTGCTGATTGTGGAAAATCTTTGCTTGCAAAGAGGACAACGGGATTCTACTTTTGACCACTCCATAATGCAAACAAAACAGAAGAAATGGCCACAACAATCCAATGTCCCTCGCATAGTGTTTTTACCTTCTTCTGTTAAGCATATGCCACAAACCTGTTTTCCCACATCACTCTTTATCTCCACCGCCTTCTCCTCCGCCTTCTCTTTCCCTTTTCGCCTAGGACGATTCTTTACCTGATTATCAGCTGTATCTCGTTGTTCTGGCTTTAAACTTTTCAAGTTTGAACGTGTTCTCCTGCAAAATTCATTGGCTTCTCTCACCTGTTCACGCTCTTCTTCAGAAATGGTAAACTCACAGTCGGATGGTTCAGTGCTAACAAAGTCCGAATCAGAACATGTCTTAGCTTTTTTCTTTCTAGGCATGGACCTTCTCTTGCATCTACCTCTTGATGGCAGAACCTTTTTCGGGCTTTTGCTACTTCTGCTGCCAGAAGTGGGCTTACTTGATCTACTACTTCCTTTCCTTCTATTTTTTTGGGGGTTTTTAAGGAGCTTTGTGCCAGTTTTCCTTTTTCGGCTTCTCACTGTGCCCTTACTCTTCAGGTAGCCCCGACCTCTTATCCCCTTTGGAGATAAATTTTCTTCCTCATCAAAAAAATCTAGCTCCTCTGGAGTGAACTCGTCGTCTTCGTCATCTTCGTCATCTTCATAGTCATCTTCCTCATCATCGTCACTTCCATGACTACCAGCATCACTACACGGTCCACCACCACTACCACTACCAACAACAGCATTAAAGGTATCAACGTCGACATCGTTATCCTCCTCCTCCTCAAAGTCTTCATCATCGTCTATCCTTTTTCTCGAACTTCTAATCCCATTAACACCGCCATGACCCCCACCACCAGCAACATCAATAATATCATCATCAACATCTTTATACTCCTCCTCAAAGTCTTCATCGTCTGATATCTTTTTTCTCAAACTCCTATTCCCGTCTTTCGTTTTCCCAATGGATCTTTTACGCGACTCTGTCCTGACAATCTTTCTTGAATTCTCCTCTTCCTCTTCATCTATGAAGTTGCTGAAACTGCCACCGTCAATACTATCAACATCATTATCCTCCTCCTCATCATCATCATAGTCTTCATCATCTCCTTCATCATCTTCTAACCTTTTTCTCTTTCTGGAAGTTTTACTCCCATTTTTTGCTAGCCCAATGGATCTCTTATGAGGTATTGGACTGACAACCTTTCTTACATTCTCCTCTTCCTCCACATCCACAAAGCCACCTAAACTAGCAGCATTACCACCGCCACCACAACCATCAATACTATCCGCATAAACATCATTACCCTTCTCCACCTCACAGTCTTCATCATCCGCAATCATTCTTCTCTTTCTTGAACTTCTTATCCCCGTTTTCCATTGCCCAATGGAGCTTCTATGATATGTTGGACTGACAACATTTCTAAAATTCTCTTCTTCCTCCTCATCTACAAAACTATCTAAGCTAGCATCATCCCCACCATCCCCACCATCAAGACTATCAGCATCAGCATCATCCTTCTCCACCTCGTAGTCTTCATCGTCTTCTTCTTCTTCTTCATCTGCTATCCTTGTTCTCTTTCTTGATCTTTTAATCCCATTTTTCCTTCGGCCAATGGGTTGTTTACGAGACTTCGGTTTGACAACCTTTCTTACATTTTCCTCTTCCACAAAACTACCTAAACTTTCTTCATCTGAAGCATCTACAACCAACAAATCCAAATCATCAGACTGGTCATCACTTTGATCTTCTTCTAGCATATAGTCTTCGTCTGAATCATCAGACTTCACATTTCTTTTCCTGACATGTCCCCGACTGTTGTTCTTTGAACCAATTCTCTCTCCCCTTCCCATCTGTTATCATAATAAGGAACAATAGACCAAACACAATAAGGCAATGCCGAATATGCACACAACTTTAAAGCTATATAAAAATGGAAAATATCAAAATAATTGTGAATACGCAAACGTCAACAAATCAAAGATATAATTAACTTAAATACATTGCATCTATATTCTTCCTCAAAATATTGTCCCAAATGTATACTTCAATACTGAGCAACATTTAGAATATATCATGCATCCAATTAATGAAGGATGCAAATTAAGTAAGATGTTAACTCAGCTTGATAACCGAATAGACGAATACCACTCATAGACTGATGAGGAAAATCCAGACTAACAACAACAAATCAAGGAGCCAAGTAATTACGTGACGAAAAGGGATGCATGAAACTTATAAGGCAAGTCTATTATATACCACATCCAGATTTATTTCACAAGCTTCCATCCCAAGATAGAAGAAGGAAAAGGGATCTATATTCTGATGCAAAATGAAGAAAAACACTAGCAACAATTGAAATCTCATATTCTGGCCAAATTCAAAAAAAAAATCTACATCATCTAGCTTCAGTTCTCTTGCTTAATTTATAAGTATAGCTCAAACTTGAAATGGAAACTCGGAATTCAACATTGCAAGTAAAAACCCCACAAATTGGAAGTCAAATCTAGAGCTCCGAACAGAACTTAGATCAAAGTCGATTTCAAATCTCTAGAGAACGGGAGTGGGGCTAAGACCGTAAGAGTTCAACAATTACAAAAAAAAAAACTTACACCGTCGCCATCACTAAACAAGCACAAACAATTATTAAAAACCAAAGAAAAATCAAAATCATGCACCTACTCAAGAAAACTCAAATCGATTCGTCATGCTCGATAGGCAACGATAAACAAATCAAACGGGCAATTAGTCGAACCAATCTATTCGCAAACAAACTAGAATCTCAGAAAATTGCCGAATTAAACAACAACAAAAAAGAAGGAACCGAATTCGGCAAAATCACATTCGACTAATATACCATCGGCAAGCACAAAATGATGAACAAGGAAGAAATCCTTCAAGATTTACAAAGAAGAAGAGAATGGGGAAGAGACAGGGGATGGGAGGGTTTGGTACCTTACCTGATAGCAGATAGAAAGGAAGCACCGGAAAATTTTGTTCGCAGAAGATTTGTAAGAGGGCCGAAAGTTTATTCTTATAAGAAATATAAAGATTAATTTAACTTTTTCGTAGTTTATATCGGTACGTTTCTTACCGTGTGATCTTCTGAATAGCGAAGCATCACCGTTGGATCTCGCACATTGTGGAAGATTACGTATTTGCCCTCGTGATCTTCCCTTGCGGAGAAGCTCCGCTGTGTTTCCCGATTTGTACTACTGGGTAAACTCGGTACAGTGTAATTAACATTACGGGCCCGTTTGGTTCCAACTACGAAAACGGGAAATGAAAACGAATTTAATCCATATATACATCTTTATCTTATTCATAAAATTTTATGAAATCATTCCTTGTAGTTTAATGTAAAATGCACTTGCTTCTCCACGTTTTGTTACTCTATAGGGTATCAAAAGTAATCAAACTCGTATTCAAAAAATTTTCATGAACAAGAGTATACGTATGAACTATATTCGTAAAACCGGTAGGATACTTAATTTTTATCGCCCAATATCGAATACCAACTTTAATAACCTTTTTTGGATACCAAATTTATATTTTAATTATCCAATTTTCATTTAATTTAGACTTCCAACAACCAAATTAGTATTCTTGCCTATTGTCGTTGCCTACACCCGCCTACTCCGTTGTAGAAGGATCCTCCTACTTCTTCCTTCGGCTTGGTCAACAATCACTCAACGTAACCCTTCATGGCATAATGTAGTGAATACAAGGCATGCCGCTAGACGGGCTGAGAGGGTCGGAGACACATATAACATCGGTATCTAGAGGTGTAACAGTTAAGACCCGCATTCCATCCCGGATATTTTTGGCGGGACGGATTTGGGACAAGGTTGTTAGTTTTCAATAAAATCCTCCTAGGATAGGGACGGGACAAGATTGTGATTTACAAAATTTGTGTCCACTCCTAATAATATCATATGCAAATGCCATAAAGGAATAAAATGGAAAAACCAAACGGTGTCTTATGTATAATGTCCAATTTTTGTAGATTTCTCGATAGTACATATGATCCAATGTTAAAAAGGAGGGTGGAGATTAGTGACGAGTGTCAAATGTAATACTTTTTACGTCTTGTTTCATGCATTTCATATCCTCTTTTTCATCTCATATATGTTTGTTCATACGAAAATCATTCATTTTCTATATTTCGGTATCTATCTTGAATTTTATATGTTTCAGGCACTTGAGGTGTCAAATTTGACAAGATTGCATCATCCCAGAATTCAAAGCCGAAGAGAAGATATTATATGACTGATTAACTACAACACAAAGTCCGCAGGATTAGCTCCGAAGTTGAAAAATCGAGATTAGAACACCAAGACTGGCAAAACGTTGGCAAACGGCCAGTGTACGCCCGTATGGTGTCCATCACATTGTCATCTAACTAGACGTTTGCATCCATGGATTGAGTTCACAACCCATGTAAGAAGATCAACCCAATAGGAAGTGAGACGGACGACAAACGGGCATGTGACGATCTTCAGTGGCCGTATGGCTGGCTGGCTGGCTCACCGCCGCAGCATAGGGTTTCCAAAATTCCGATTTTATCTTTGGAAAATAAATATTTTGTGTAACCTATACACTGATTTCTCTCCTATATAACCATGCCTCAACATTAAGGTTAAATACACTGATTCCTCCTAAATCTAATAGTATTCTAATTCATCTTTATTATAGACGTCATGATAGTTGTTAGTTTTGCTTTGAAAGTTTGCCCAACTGAAACCAAACACTTGTTAGTTTTTTTTGTGTTCTTGATTTAATATATTATTTTGAGTATTATTTGATTAGTTTTGATATCATATAGGAAAACAAAATGGAAAATGGGAAAGCTAACACATTTTACATGAAAACAAGAAAAATGATTTCAAAAATTCCATAAATAAGGTATACATGTACACTACATTAATTTCCATTTTGTTTTCGTTTCCGAAGTTACAACCAAACAGGGACTTAGTCTCATTGACCATCGTATTCCAGGTGTTGTTTGAAACACAGAGAATCTCTATGTATGATTCACATTGTGTATGAAATCCTTCACATTGTATAATCTTAGACAGGCGCCATACCTCGTCTTCCGGAGATGAAATCTCATGCTTCTGATATGCTGTACGTACAGAGACGAAGTACATGTCAATGTTAGGCAGGACCTGGACTCGTTTTGATCGGACTCAACTCGGAAAAAGTTACATATAAAAAATGACATGTAAAGAGGATTTAGGATTGCCTTGTGATGTTAATAGTGCTTGTTCTTTAAAGGGTGAAAGAGGATTTAGGATTCTTAGTATGATTCTCAAAGGAGTTCATAATAGATCATATACATAAGCCAAGGCTGGATTAGAGGATGTGGAATTACCAAAATGCCCTGCTGAATTTCCCTTTGTCAGAATCTGATGTTTACATGTTATTTGTCATTAACAAATTGTGTCAGGAATTATTGTTCCTGCTGATGTGGTTAATATTAACAGCATGCTCTGGCTGAATTTCCCTTTTGCTTCATTCCTCTTAAATAAATGATATTTCACAGAATGTCAAAGAACTCGAAATCATAAGTATGATCCGATACAGAGGGATCGGTAGAACGGGGTCGTGTGAACACATAAACCCGATGAGGTTCCATCCTAAAACCAATTGACAATAGGAGTAGCTCACCGAGCTTATATACTAGGCTCGAAATGTCCCCATCTTTCGATGTGGGAACTTATTATCTCCAACATATGAGCGGGAGGACCTTATAGCCGCAGAATGGGGACCGAGAATGCCAGCCCCATGGGACGAGGGGTATGAGCAAGGTAGCGAGTTCTGGCCTACAAGAACCGAAATTACCAAACTCGACCCGACCTGACCAACCCAATAACCAGGCCAAATGGTACGGCGATCAGATGCAAAAGATACAGAAATAATAACTGGATGGATAATAAAAAAAGTACAAACATATTTACATAAATGTACAATGATCTTCTTTATCTATACAAATATACAACGATCCTGCTTTCTTTCTGTTTTTCAGCCATCTCGTGGCTGGAGCTGTACAAAGGATCCTTATGAAATTAAAGAAAAAAGAACTTTACAAGGATCAGTATACACAGCATATACATCAATGCCAGCCAATGTTTTCAGATTCTGATATTTTTCTTTTGTTTTTTTTTCCTTTTTTTTTTGTGTTTTCCTAAATATATAAATAGGAACCCTTTTTCACACTCGACACCAACAGAAAAACAAAGGATGAAGGGGGAAAGGGACACCTTATTTACAATCAGACTACACATAGATGTTAAAGCATTCTTCAGAGAGATCTCACCAGCTTTCAGTGAGCCTACGAGTTCAAGTAGAAAAGCCTGTCAAAAACTACAAATTCTACTTGAGCAGCAGTAGCTTAGCTACCTCAATGAAGTTCCTAGGACCATAAATCGAACAGCTTTGGACTTCATATTCAATAAGTACTTATGTAAGTTGAGAAGAGGAGAATTTGTACCAATGCGAGTCACTCGTTGAGGCTATGAATGAGCTGCTCCCTTCTCCCGAGTTGGGTGGGACAGAAATCCATGTTGAAGTTTCATAAAATGTGTCATCTTCTCCTGGGAACAGACCACTTGAAGATGCTGGTTCATTAGGAAACCAGATGGGTTCATCGTTATAGAACTCGGTGGACGCATCACTTATGGAGGATGATACTGGAATTGGTTCACCATTCATGGTAGCATCGACGTTATGGAAATACTGAACCTTGGAAAGGTAGGGAAATGAGCATTCCGGATAGCTCAAATTCATGTTCTCAGGTTGATCTGTAGGAACTCGGTTTCAGTCATTTAACAAAACTGTGGAAATAATCATATGCATTATAAATTGATTAAGAACCTATTATATAAGTTTGGCAGACTACTGCATGTGCGTGGCTACGGATGTGTGGACGCCCACAAGTTCAGTACTTTTAACTTCGAAGTTCAGTACCTTGGCTATCAAGTTGATGCAGATTTGTGAGGCTTGGCGTCCTGGATGGAACGGTGGATTTACAAGGTGATAAATTGGTAGGGACGTCAACAGGGAACATCTGGCTCTGATTTGCACAGGCATAAACCCTTAATCTCTCAACTTGGGACTGTCAAAGAAGATAAAAAGTCAGATATCATAGTTGTTTTTATAATAATGCAAGATAACCATTGCAAACCTTTTGAACACGGGTCAGCTTTTCAAGGGGCCAATAGTTTTCCCCATCATAGGTGACTCCAACAACGTTCAACACGCAGTTGAACAGAAGACCGACACTCTCTTCTACGTTGTAATAGGAATAATGATCATTATTCAGTGTGCATGACTTGGCATGTTGAACAATCACATCCCACATGTTGTTTGAAACACGGAGAATCTGTAGTGCCCATAGGAACACAGAAAAGAAAGAAACAATGAATTTGACAACCACTGTTGTGAATGAAGTCAAAACTGCTCTGTCAATTCAATACCACAGAAGACAGACAGGTATCTCACACTGCGAAGAGAGGCTTGATCAGTGTAATATCGTTGTAAGAAATCCTTCACCGTGTGTATTCCATTGGCAGCTAACCTTGAATCGTGATTCCCATCTTTTGCAATCTTGTAAAGACGCCAGACTTCGTTTTCCAGGGATGGAGTGTCATGCTTCTGATATGCTACAAAAAAAAAATCATACTTTACTCTTACAACTCTGCAAAGAGCAAGAAAGAAGTAAATTGTGTCCTTTATGCAAATCCAAGATTTTACTGAATCTGTAAACAAGCAATTTCAAACAACATGATTTCCAAGCATTCTTGTCTTAAAACATCAGAGGGGCCCAGCTTCAAACAACATGATGGGTCTTTGGCTCATCCGGGATGGTGGAAGGAACTGTATTAGAATGGTCATAATTTCAATACCTCAAACCATCTTCATGATTTCAGTTTAAAAGGGATATGCTAAGTGAGTGTTCTGCCTAAGGAAAAAAATCCAAAATCTCAAACAACAAACCGTCAACCTGATTGTTTAAATATTCACAAACAAGAGGAAGAAAGCTTCTTACTTTCACCGCGTCTGTCCCTAACTTTAAAAGCTCCACTTACTGCTCCCTGCACACCCACATCCAAAGACGTCCCCGGCGCAACTTTGACTCCCAACCTGAATTTCTTACTACGAACCCAAGACGAGTTGTCTGAAATCGACAAGTCTTGAATGAAGGCCACACCATTTTTCAGGGTAACATAACGTTCACTTGTCAGCAACGGCCTCTTGCCTTCTCTTGCAATCAGAATATTTTCATTAAATTCTTTCTCTGTCCAAATGGTTCCTTCTTCTGCCTCAAAATCCCCTTGAAGAACCACAATTTCAAGTTTCATCGAGGATAAAGGACCACCACTTACTATAGCTCCAGTAGCTGCATCTTGCAATACCACCTTTATAGGCTGAGCACCCTCACCCCCCTTGGCTTCTATTTTATTCAAAGTGAAAACTGTATTCGGAATTTCACAGTCCAACAGCAATCTGTACCTTCTGACTGCAGATGGCTCAGCCTCAGATCTGTAGCAAAAACAAAGAACACTCAGAGATATGGTAACTTCCGGTAAAGTTGAACTCATTGAAATATGTCACAAAAATTGAACAGCTGCTGCAAAATGAGAAAGGGAGCATGGTAGGCGTTTCCACAAGATATTTTCATATGTAAACAATTTCATACAATCATAATAATAATTTTTTTTCTCTTGGACATGTTATACCCGCCCTTCCACATGAAAATATCTGAAAAGGAAACATAAGTCTATAATCTTTAATCTAAAGAAGCATTCTTATAGCCTGTTTAGCCTGTCACATTAATAGAAGTTACTATGCTGATATGGTGAGCAAAAGGCCCCTCCAAACAGATTAATCTACAACAGCATCCAAAAGAACAAAAGGGTACCGCAAAGTAATAAAAGGTCTTAATGGCACTTCATTGATCATTATAGCATATTAGCAATATAGCATATTGATGCCTAGAGATTCAAAAATACACTAAAATAGAAGATAAGTTAAGAAACAATTCAGTCTTAACCCCGCTTCATTTTCTCATAAAGTTACGAAATTTACATCTGCATGGAACAATACCATGTAAACAAAAAAAATAACTTCACAAACCTTTGCAGCAGAACAGGGGTATGGAATGCTTGGCTGACGACTTCATGGACCTATTTTAGAAGAAAATTTTTTTAGAAAAAACTGAAGAGAAGAATTGACACAGGGGAAGTTAGCCACTTAGTTTGGAAAAGAGAATTTAAACAGCTGAGTATGGTAATATCTACAAAAAAAATCTGTACTTTCTTCACTATGCCCATTGAAAAGAATAGCAATGAGGGCAGGCATGATTGTAAGAATAGCAATATCCCTCTTTATATTTTTTTTAAAACAAAAAACATACAAGATGATTATCCCCCATGATCAAACCCTGCAACAACACAGAGATAATTGTTGGAGCTTGTTGAAAGCCGAAAGATATTGCTACTGATAGCCAGGCATCAGGTATCAAATCTTGTCAAACACGGGGAAATATACTAAATACCAGCTATGGGTATTTCTATGCTCATAGTCATATACCCATGCCCGAAATCAATATATAATACCAAACGTGGACTAAAACCAGCATATCAGCAAAACTATGACTCCCAAGAAAATATGTGTTAAAAACAGATGTCTATTAATCCATGTATCTCTATAGCAATATCCAAATCATTGAGCAAGTGAATGGAATTAATAAAAAAAAAAGCATATAAAACAGGGGATTATGTTAGAATCCCAAGGGACCAAACTCGAATAGTAAAAGGGCATCCAAGAAGAAAGCAAGATTACCACTTTACGAATCAAAGTCTCCAATTCATCCTTCCATTCAGGCAGCAGTTTTAACTTGTGACTTTCTTCACTGTGACAAATGATCAAACACCTTACGTCCATCACTCAAGTAAAATAAAACATAACCTCCCCCTTCAAACCAAATGCCCGCAGTTCCCAGAGGATAGTATGCACTGAATTAACAGGTAAAAAACATAACGAAAAAAAGTAATCGTTACTTTTTGGACTTGACTTTCAACTTTCGAAGGTGATTGATCGTACTAAGCCTTGAATGACCTTCTTCTCCACTTTCACCTGATCGCTGACCTGATACCATTCGCGTTCTAACCAGAAAGAAGAAGAGAGAGCGTAGGGAGAAGGAGCGTAACGAGCGTTGATGAATTCCAACTGTATGATATTTTGATAGAAAAGGAGGTTTGGTAGTAGGCAGAACGAAGAAGAATCGGAGATGAAGTGGGAAACAATATTTATTGAAAAAGAATTATTATAATATTAATATTATTAATAGACTGAAAGCTTTAAGTAAACCTTTATTTTGTTGACCGGAGTTTTATATTGAATAAAACGCGTAAACCAAAGAAAAATATCATGAAAATGGTAAAAAGTACAAAAAAATTAAAATGTAATTTTAAAAGGGCTAATTTGGAAACTAGGCTGTTTTGAGAATTAGAATAGTAAATAGGCTTTTTAGTATTTTTGAGTTAGTAAGTGTACCCAAACTTTTTTTTTAACCGTGAACCCTAACTCCTCTTCTCTCTTCCCCTCTCTCTCCCTCCTAGCCGCAAATGGCAACACAGTTACTGGAATCGGAAGCGATGTTCTCGGAATCCGACTGCGATTCCGATTAAAATCCCCAATCTCCTCACACCCAGCGTAATTTCGGATATTCACACCGGAATAGCTGCTCGATTGCCCACAATTTGAAATCCGACTGCGAGGAGGAATTCCTGGTTTGTACGTTGGCACTGTAGGAATCGAAAGGTTCATTATAAGGTATTGTTATCGTTAATCAGATTCGTGTCGAAGCTAAGGTACGGCGCTTATTGCTGGATGTTTTCTGCTGCTGAGTTTTTGGGGGGCGTTTACGTCGAATGTTTGGAATGGCGCTATGATGTATAAACTGGGCTGATAACAAAAATCAGATTCTGCTGCTGAGTTTGTGCTTCGGGGGGGGGGGGGCGTT
>BSUD01000008.1:136024654-136103725 GCA_033239045.1 Fagopyrum esculentum | reverse complement strand
TATATATATATATATATATATATATAGAATAAATAAAAATTTGGTCTTTCATCAAAATCTTTAACGAAGTTTAAACTCTAACATTAAATTTTTTAAAAAAAGTGCATGTTAAATAATATATTCTCATTTTATATACCAACAATCTACACCAAGTTCTTCCTATCGTTCCGTTTCTCACAATAAATTTTTTTTATTTCTTACATAAATTTTAACTCATATAAAAATAAAACAAGTTTCATCACTAAACTCTCTAATTTTTAAAAAAATGAAATTTATCCAAATCTATAAAAATTATAAATAGATTATTATTGGAAATATTCAATTAGATGTTATTTATTATTTATTGATATAATTGTTTATTGAATTCATAATAATAATAATAATAGTAGTAGTAGTAATTATTTTTTTATATTCATTAAAAGTTTGTAGAATATTCATAAACCATGCAAAGTACAATCAGCTAGGTAATTTAAAGGTATACGAAATTAAAACCATATAGCAGCAAGGTTGAAGATATTTATATTAATTTTTTATATAAAAATTTGCTATAGTGGTAAATAACCTTTTGGCTTTGTTATATTGTTCATTTACTTTTTTAAGTTTGTTATTTAGGTTAAAAGTCCCACAATACTTGGGGGTGTACAACAAGCAAAAACAAGATTTAAACATGCTCTAACAACAATCCATCTCAAAACAACCAATTTTGTGAGAAAAGTGGCTAACATAAGAAGATATATTCAACAAAAATAAATATAACATATATACCCTAATACCCTTGCAGATTCATGAGAGGGAACGCACATGAAGCTTGTGTTGAAGGGTAAGGAAACGACCACTGCCAAGTGTCAATGGCATTCGTAAAGATGCCAGCTAACAATGAAGACAACCTCTTCAACCTGTTCCGAACAAAGAAGTATCAATACGAATGTGTATTGAAATTGATCAAAACATAAAAAATATGTTCTACAGAACACTGTCTACTGTACCATATCCTTAAGACCACAGCTCAAGATCCAGCAGTTAGCATCGTTGAGTTGTTGATCCTTGAGGCAACGAGGAATCTAGTCACAGCAGCCCGAGCACGGTACCAGATACGACCAGATTTGGTTCCTACAGGCATGGAACTCGAGGCTTGTTCATGACACATATAATTTGCACTTACGATGAGATTTGGTGCTGATAGTGGAAGGATTTCCTGGTTTATGATTAAAGAGTCCCAAAGCATTGAATCGCTTCTTAGAAATGGATAGTTCATTGTTGAAATACTCCGAGCTTCGGGTGCTTCTTGATGATAATGCAGAATCTCGGAATCCGGCAGCAGGGGTGTCTGCGGATAGGATATATAGTTGAACTGTGCTTCGGTATCTTGCATTGGTTCATCTGCAACAAGATATGGATAATGAATCCATCATCAAACACAATTCTTCAATACCATAAATGGAACTACTGAGTGATATATTCTCTAATGGAGGTAGCAGAATTCTATTCCTTACATTTATCCTATTACACTTGTCAATTCCTCTAACCAAAACAGGACATTGCTGTTAATTTTTCTTATGACTGTCTCGGGGGCACACGTGCAGTGAGCCACACAATAAGCACACAGGTTCCATCTAAAACCAATTGGCAGACTTGCATATTAGGCTCACAAGAGTCACAACGTCTTGTGTTATTGATGTGAGACACATTTTTTTCCCTTACCCCTATACAATTGCAAAAAGTACAAGTCACCCAATATGATAGATTCCATATCATAATACCTTGATTTGGAGTGACTGTGGGATCTTGTGAGTCAGGATATTGAACTATGCAGGTGTTCGTATTAGCAGATGACCAAACAGTGTTGATATTATCAGATGGCCAAACAGAAGGCAGATTGAGCTCAACTAGTTTGCTTTGATCCTCAAATGCACATTTTCTTAGCTGTTCAGCACAAAACTGTCACAAAGACAAAAGGAAATCAAATGCTTGCAAAGTGATTAGGGGAAATCTAAAAACTGAACGTGGAGCTTACAGGAAAAGATTCAAGTATCTCAGTTATGAAATTATCACTCACCTTGCCATTTTCATCAAGAGTTTCGAGAGGGTGAAAGTTTTGGTGATCAAACGATACACGTATGAGTTCGTAGAAACAATTGAAGATAAGTTCAACACCTTCTTCACTTGCATAACGGAAATGCACACTGTTAGGGATGCATTTTTGCGCGTGTTCGACAATGGTCTTCCAGACTCCTTTATTAACACCAAGAATCTGGTGCAATCAATAACAATGCATAGCTTAAGAGATTGATCATATTTTGGTAATTATATATTTTCATAATGGATACTTCTATTACCTTACTTAAAGATGATTGATCCATGTAATACTTTCGTAGAAAATCCATCACACTGTTAATTCCTTCTGCAACCAACCTTTTATGACATGGCCCTTTCATTCCTATCTTCTCCAAACGCCAAACTTCATCATCCCATGACGGAAACTCGGACTTCTCATATGCTGGATTATCAGAAAATGGACATTAACCAATAACAAATGCATAGTTTCTAAACATTTCTACAGAAGAACAAAGGAAAGGCAGAAGTTCTCACGCTTTCCACGCTGATCCTTGACTCGAAAAGGTCCACTTATGGCCTGTTTTATTTCTACTATATCTATCACTCGATCACTCTCTGTAACTATAGCCACCAGCCTAAATTTTTTTCTTGGTATCCAGCTCGAGTTATCCGTGAACTTCAGATCATCGAAAGAGCAAACACCGTTCTCCATGGTTCTTATGCAAGTTCCAACTAACAATGATCCTTTTTCTTTCCTTCCATGTATACGACTTGTTTCGAGTTTTTCCCCTGTCCATTCCTCAGCCTCAAAATCACCATCAACAACAAAAACTTCTATCCTGAGTGAAGATAAGGGACTCCCATTCACTACATTATTGTTTTCATCAAGTAACTCAACCCTCACAGGCACCCTCGCCTCTGGTCCATGAGCATATACTACGTTTGCTGTAAACAGTGTTTTAGGCAATTTATAGACGAAGTGCAGCCGAAGTTTTCTTTGCCCAGATGACTCGGCCTGAGTGAACGACTGTGTGCATTGAGAAGAACCCTGAACCCTGTCACCAGATATGACTTGAGCATACATCAATGATTTGCATGGCAGTAAGATTTAAGACTAATACTGGTTGCATATTGTTTATAGATACACAAACAAAGCAAGCAATTCAGAAAAAAAATCAAACAACCATTCAATAATCAATATCAAACATATATAAGATGATAATTTCCTTGGCAAAGTAATAAATTACCCTGATGTTGAATTCAACTCTGCCAATGAGTTCACAGCATTTAGGATCTCGCGAACTTGTTTCTTCACCTCCTTACGAACCTGGTTATTAGACTGAAGGGTTAATATAATCCGACATGAATGATTCTCATTTCCCATTGATACTATAGCTGTTGCTTGACAGTACAAAAGAAGAGAACGAATTCACTGTAGATTTCAAAACTAACTTAACGACAATTACTCTTACCAAACAGGCAAAATACTTCATCAGCATTCATCATTAGGTAAATCATTATAATAAGTGGACGCATATTAACATATTATATTCTCTTCCAGGAACTTTTATTCTCAGATAATCAGTTGTATGATTGTATCTCAAAAAGCAACTAAAACTCGACGTAAATTGTGCCGTGTCAAACTGTCACTGTATCTCAAAATTAGGGGTTTTGAGAAATTAGGCAAAATTAAGCAATCAGCAACAACGAGACTGGACAAAGCAAGCGATTACCATTCTTCGAAGTGCAGAATTCCATAGCATAGAGCGTCGTCTAATAAGCTTCTTCAACTTCATAGAAGCATTTCCATTCCTACAATAAAACCACCTTATACAACTTCTCACCACAAATACTCAGTTGATCGAGCAAGGAGAGATTCAATCATGATCAAGTGAAATGAAGTCCCATACCTGCTTGAGTTGGATCGTCTCGAGGATTTCTTCAGCGCCATTGGTAGAGAAGGAATGAAGCGCGTAGACTTGTTGACAAAAAATATATCCAAACGGACGAATGAGTGACTCTTATATAAGCACGATTTTATTTTAATAATTATTTTTTTTCCTTATTGTCGAGGGAAAATAAGAGCAAAAGGATATCCAGTGTAAACTTTCATGAAGTTGCATACCTCAACAGATTGCCCACCTAAAAAATGGGTGATATCACCGTATTCATATATATATTTTTTTTTGAGCTGCAAGTCCACTTTTATTAATTATCTTCCAAATCAAAATTCAGAATGAGTCTAAGCTCTTGAGGGAAATCATCAACATCATTATAAAATAAAACGCCAGTGGGTTTCATTTGAGCTAGCTGGTATGTCACTGTGTTTGCCTGTAGTAAGAATGGAATCAAATATGATTGTACTGCCTTACATTCATCTACAGAATAGGTTACAATATATAGAGATTGTAGAGCAATTATTTACAGACAGGTGTCCTCTAATGTTTGTCTGATTCTAGTGTTGGGCTGAGTTGGTCATTGGGCCTAATATCCCCCCTCGATCCAAGCTGGATGAGGTTCAGTTTGGAGCGTAACTGAACAAATTTAGCTGTAGGTAAGGCTTTAGTAAGGATATCAGCAATTTGGTCTCTTGTGGAAAGGAAAGCAACACGCAGTGACTTATTTTGGACTCTCTCTCGGACAAAATGATAATCAATGGAAATGTGCTTGATCCGGTGATGAAGAACAGGATTCATGGCGAGGTATGTTGCACCAAGATTATCACACCAAAGGATGGGAGATTGAGGAAGGTAGATTCCAAGCTCAACTAAGAGTGTCTGGATCCACAAGGTTTCACAAGTTGCAAGTGCAAGAGCTCGATATTCTGCCTCAGTTGAGGATCTGGCCACAGTGTCCTGTTTCTTGGACTGCCAAGAAATAAGATTGGAGCCAAGATATATGCAGTAAGCTCCTGTAGATCTTCGATCAGATTGATCCCCAGCCCAGTCAGAATCAGAGAAAGTCGAGAGACAAGCATCTGATGCAGAAGAGATATGGAATTGAAGGTCAGATGTGCAATTGAGGTACCGCAAAATTCTTTTGACAGATTGCCAGTTTTCGGTACTGGGAGAATGCATTGATTGGCAGACTTTGTTTACAACAAAGGAGATATCCGGCCTGGTGAAGGCAAGATATTGGAGGCTGCCCACCACGCTTCGATAGAGGGTAGGATCAGGGAACAATATTGTGGAGGTTGATGACGAAGAGGTGGTGGAAGCCATTGGTGTAGCAACTGATTTTGAATTATGCATATTGGCTTTGGCAACTAGCTCCTTGATGTACTGAGTTTGAGAGAGATTGAATCCAGATGAATCGCGAGTGACTTTGATGCCCAGAAAGTAATGCAGGTTGCCTAAATCCTTGACAGGGAATTTAGTAGACAAAGACTGAATTAGCTGACCTGCAAGAATATCAGAGGAAGCTACTACAAGCAAATCATCAACATAGACCAATATGAAGACAGATTGGTTGCCATGATGGTACGTAAAGAGAGAAGACCCATTTGACTCCAAAAACATTGGAGAGAGTGGGAGGTTGCACAAGGGACCATGTTTTGGTTTGGAGGAGAGCATTAAACTCAAGTCTCATGGCCTCACGCCATTCCGGGTATTTGGAAGCCTCAGAGTAGCAAGATGGTTCATCAGGTACCAGGGAGGAGAGGGAGCAAGAGGGCCATGGAATGGTGCCGTCAAGGCGAACGAGGGGTTTATGAATGTTGCTGCGAAGTCTGGTTTGCATTGGGTGAGGTTGGGGGAGACTAATTGGCGGAGAAGGGATGGTGTGGGCTGGCCCAGAAGAGGGATTATCATCAGAGTGTGAGATTGTGGGAGAAGGTGAAATATTAGGCCCAGATGAGGAGGCAAAGGATGGGGAAGACTGGGCCGGTTCTGGGCCAGAGGCAATGGGCTCAAAAGAAAGAATTGGTAGAGGCGTGTGGCTGAGCTGTTCACTGGGCTGAAGTTGATGAGAAGAAGAGGAAAAAAGGTAATGTGTTTCATGAAAGATGACATCCCTAGAGATGTAGAATTTCAAATTGGCCCAATCATAGCAAATATAACCCTTGTGATTAGTGGCATATCCAAGAAAAACTGTAGGTGTAGACCGAAAATTAAGCTTATTTTTATTGTAAGGTCTAAGATTGGGAAAAGCAAGGCATCCAAAAATTTTAAAGAAGTCATAATTTGGAGTGGTATGAAGAGAGACTCAAAAGGTGATTTGTGATGTAAAATTGGTGTAGGAGTACGGTTGATGAGGTAGGCGGAAGTTTGGAAGGCAAAATCCCAATATGAGAGTGGGAGAGAGGCATGTTTGAGGAGTGTGAGTCCCATGTCAACAATATGTCGATGTCGAGTTTCAACACTCCCGTTTTGTTGATGAGAGTAAGGGCAAGTGAGGCGGTGAAGAATTCCTTTGTCTTGAAGGAACGGTAAAATCGGTTTAAATTCGGTACCACCATCCATTTGAATGGCTTTGATGGTGGTTGAAAATTGGTTTGTGATAAGCTTAATAAAGGAGGTGAGTGTAGGAGAAACTTGGGTTTTGTTTGACAAAGGAAATAACCAAATGAATTTGGACCAATCATCAACAATGCAAAGGTAATATCTATTGTTTTTGATAGAAATTTGGTGTGATGGGCCCCATACATCTACAAACAAGAGATCAAGAGGTCCATTGGATCTTGAAGAGGAGGCCGGATGTGGCAACGCATGGGCCTTGGCCCAAGAGCAGGAGGTGCAAGGAAAACAATCTGATGGGCCGTCTGAGCATTGGGCCTTAGGGTTAATCTGCAAGGTACGGAAAAGTTGAGAAGTAATGCGCATGGATGGGTGTCCAAGGCGACAATACCAGAGTTTGGTGGTGGTTGACGGTGAAGAGGAGGTAGTGAGGAGGGCGCTACTGGTTGCCGGAAACCGATACAGACCACCTTCAACGGGTCCCCGAAGAAGAGCTTCCTTTGTCCTGGAATCCTTCAAGACAAAACAATTCGAGTGAAACTCAAAAAATACATCATTGTCCCGACAAAATTGATTGACAGAGAGAAGGTTCTTGGAGATAGCAGGTGTATGAAGAATTTGAGGGAGATGAAATGTGCGATTAGAGACAGTAAAAGAAGAGGAACCATGATTGATGATGGGAATGGTAGAGCCATCACCCAAAGAGACACAATCTGTACCGTCGTATGGCAAAACATCAAAGCGAAGATTGGCCACATCCGGCGTGTAATGATTTGTCGCGCCAGTATCCGGGTACCAGGAAGAGGAAGTAGTATGGTGAGCCTGCATTGAAGGTGGGGGAGGGGCCTGGTAGGCCTGATCGAATCGGTGCCAGCAAGAGAGAGCACTGTGACCAGGCTTAAAGCACACCTGGCATGTAGGACGTGAATCTGGTTGGCCAGTGAAGGTGTATTGTCCACGACCTCTTCCTTGATTGTTGTTTCTGTTTGGACCAGGATTGGGATTGTAGTTGCGATTCTGATTGTTGCCCCTGTTTTGGCCAGAGTTGGCGTTGGAGTTGGATTGGCGACTACTGTTGTTTTGGCCACGCCCTTTGTTGGCACCAGTACGAGTGTAGTTTGCTTCAGAGTTGGTGGTTGTATTGTTTGCTGAGAGTGGAGGAGTTGGAAGAATAGGGTTAGTTTGGTTTGTGAGACGGGCTTCATGAACCAGGAGGTAGGAAAGGATTTGATTGGGGGAGGGTAAAATTGGTTGTGTGGAAAGAGCAGTGACAATGGAATCATATTCGGTGCCAAGCCCTGCAAGGATGTATGTGATAAATTCAGAATCTGATATAGCCTGTCCAGCAGAGGTAAGACTAGATGCTAATGTCTTAGCCCGGTGATAGTATGCATGAATGGTGAGGTCTGATTTTTTGAGGGAGGCAAGTTGGAGTCGAGCATGGACTGCTTGAGCACTGGAACGAGCAGCAAACGACTCATGGAGCAGGGACCAAATCTGGAGTGCAGTAGTGCAGTCAAGGACCTGGACAAGGACATCTTCAGTGAGGCTAGCCATAAGAATGGCCATAACAAGTTGGTCCTTAGAGACCCAGAGATTATAGGCTGAGTTGGTCGAGGCATCAATGGAGGATGGTGGGCATGGTGATGAGCCATCAACAAAACTGAAGAGGTTTTGTGCACGTAGAAGAGACGTGACTTGAGCTTTCCAGAGAGGAAAGTTGTTTTGGGTAAGCTTGACAGTAAGCAGATTTGTGATAGGAGAGAAAGAAAGAGATTGTGTTTGTTGGGGAAGGATTGTGGGAGAAGAAGAGATATCATCTTCTTCTGTTTGGGAAGAAAGAGAAGGCATTGTGGAGGGCACAATTAGCTGGACGTTTGTCCTGTAGGCTCTGATACCATAGTAAGAATGGAATCAAATATGATTGTACTGCCTTGCATTCATCTACAGAATAGGTTACAATATATAGAGATTGTAGAGCAATTATTTACAGACAGGTGTCCTCTAATGTTTGTCTGATTCTAGTGTTGGGCTGAGTTGGTCATTGGGCCTAATAGCCTGTCTTTTAGTGTACCGCCAAACGCATGCTTGAAAAAACTTGCTTGTCTCCCGAATCTCTTCTAGAATAGCCCCTAACTGCCCCATCACTCAGACACCATTGTTGAGCTTGGAGATAATAGCTGAGCAATCTGATTCGAATTCCACGTGATCCATATCCATCTCGACCGCTATATGCACAGCCCATAGAATTCCCATTCCTTCAGCAACTTCCATCGAGGGACATCCCACCAGTTTCTTGACTGCCGCCAGACAGTCGGCCCTCTACATCTCTAGCTATGACCCCAACCCCACAGCCCCTTTCGCTATCCACTGTTGCATCGGTGTTAAATTTGATGAACCCCTCAGGTGGTTTGTTCCACATAGTGTTCGATCGAGGATCCACAGTTGGTTTTTCACTAGAAGTTGCTTTCCTAAAATCCATCAGCAGGTTAGAAGCAGAATCAACTATGTGCTTTGCGTCCAGGTCAACCGCTTCAAATATTCGCTTGTTTCTTGCATTCCAAATCGACCAAACAATGGTAAGCCAAACCTGGAAGCCCTCCTTGCTCAAAAACTGATTCGCATTTGACATCCAATGTAATATATCCCGACACCCGTCGATATCACCCCATTAAAAAAACAATTTAAAATATAAATACTTGTTTTTGATTGGAGGGTGATATCCATTTTTGAGGGTGAGTAAAATTGAATCTCCTTCAACAGTGAACTATTAATCGTAACTCTAAAAATCTATAGATTTGCGGAAATCTGGGCCGGTCCATCTGGGTTCGAACGGGTCTGGTCGGAAAGCTCGGTCCTAAGCCTTTTTCAAAACAAAGTAAATATTATAAAATATATTATAAGTCCAACCATCTTACTTTTGTTTTTAATGTTTATATTTTCTTACATTTGATATGAATATTTGTTTTAGTATGGTTTTTTTTAAAAAATTGGGACGTGAAAACCCGCCCAGAATCCGACTTATAAAATATATTGGGTGTGTTTGGTAACGCTCACATGTAATGATGGAGATGAAGCAAGATTATGGAGGACAAAGGGCCAGTTTGGTAACGTAAGATTACGTAGATGAAGATGAGGATGAAGATAATTATTTAGATGAAGAATTAAGAGGGTGAAATTGTTTAAGTGAGATGAGTGTTTGGTAAAATTAATATAATTTTGGGTAAAATTACGAAAAAGTATGTGTTATATTTTGTTATAGATGAAAGAGATAGAAAAAAAAAAGAAGGTAAAAATGATATTTAAGCCCTAATAATCTTCATAATCCTTATAATCTAACTTTTGCAGGGTTACAAAATTCTCATAATCAAATTCCTTAATCTTCATAATCTAATCCCTTTAATCTCCTTAAGTCCCTTACCAAACGAGATTACGAGAATTATTTCTTCCTTTTAATTCACATAATCATAATCTTCTTAATTTACTCTTGTACCAAACGGGGCCAAAATTACTTCACAACCCTCATTACAATTTATTTAAAATTTAGAATCTTTATTATTTTTATCCCAACTTAAACAATAATGAAAAAAATCAAATTACTATAATCATGTTTATATTTCAAAATTATATTGAATAAAACCATTAATAGATATTTTACGTTTTTTTATGAGGAAAATCAACAAAAAAAAAATATGATAGCTAAATAAAATTCATCCTAAATTTAAGAATATTTTTTTTACTAAAAACTGGGATGATGACTTTTACACAAAAAAATATTATTAATGAAACTCATGTAACATAAAAGCACAATTATATAGAAATATATTTATTTTTAAATCTAATTAAACTCAATAAAAATGGAGTGATGTCCTTTTTTGTAATTTTACGTTTCGATCAGCTTCGATATGCTTTGTTCTCCCAAACACCCATCAAAATCGTGAAAATAAATCGGCTTGTTCAATCAGCTACTTATTTCAGCTATTCAATTAACTTCAGCTTCAACTTCAACTTCTATAAGCTTCAGCTTCATCTTCACTTACAATAAGCTCATGGTTCCCAAACGGACCCATTATAAGTCCACCCATCTTACTTTTTGTGGTGTTGTGGTATGTTTCGAGAATATTGGTGTAATAAGATACTTTTTTATCTTATAAATGAATTAGGTCCCTTCAAATTAAAAATTAAAAATAAAGATAAATAAATGATAAATGTTGATATTAATTAGATGGTTAATTAAAATAATATACTAAACTGTCAAGAAAAGAAACCGTTCAATTTATTTGGAACTGAATATTTGAGATTTATGTATTTGTTTTAAGCGCCTTTGTATCGATCGATTACTGAATTTTCGGAATAAAAAAGAAATTGTTCAACCTGCGTCTTCATCTTTTGTCTCCAACAGGTATCTTCAATACTCGTCTTCAACCTTCTTCTTCCTCTACTTACACAAACCAACCTGTACACAAATTAAGAATAAAGAGATACATAAGCATAAAAAATACATAATATATATATAAACTAGTTTAGTACCCGCACCTTGTGCGGGATTGTTTAATTAAAAAATAATATTATATTTTCACTTGCATGCATCATATATTTGATATCAATCTATAGTAAAAATTATTTTCTAATTAATATGACTAACATATGAGGATTAATTTTTGAAATAAATAAACGAACATAATTAAAATTCTATTACAAAGAATATTATTCGAGTATTATATTTATACCTTAATATATAATCACTTTTACTAAGATAGAGGAGAAAATTTTGATTTAGTTTAAATTTAACAAATGTGTCAAATCTTTTTAGAAGATTTGCGTTAGATTTTTTCAACAAATCGAGTTTGAATAGATTAGTTTGTTAATTTTGATTTGTAGATATTAGATTTATTTATTTTTTTAATTATTTATTTTAATAAAATTGACGTGGCATGATGACTGTTTACAAATTCTAGTAAAAAAAATTTTTATAAAATAATTAATGGCAAATTTGTAAATACGTTGTGGCAAATCTGTAAATAAATTGAAAAAATGCTGAGGTTGACGGGCTTAGAGGTTGACACGTGGACAAAATGGGTGCTGCTTTAGTAGTATATATAGATGTACATATTGTAGATACATGAGTGCTACAAACAAAAAGTATGTAATAGTGTTTTGATACATAAACACACAAAATTGAAAAAAGAATATGCAACAACATACATAATATAGAAGATCACTGACAACAGTTTATGTGGAGTTCGAGTTATGTTTTTAAATTAATACACATACACACACATAATTCATAATATGTACACAAATTATATCTCCAACATAAGTCGAATACAACATATACATAACAAACACCACTGCCATAAATCAACAACATATCGAATTGTTATAGACTACATAAACGTATATTTACACCAAACCCCGAAATAATGTGTAAACAAATTAAAAAACGTTCATATATTCTCAATGGCTCAATTTGTAACCAAGTATTTGAGGAGATCCACTGTGGGCGTGTTTAGTTTGTTACTTTTTTTTGGTGTGAAGGAGAGTCAGTGGTCTCCGGCGCATCTAGTCGCGCTTATTATATATGAAAGTAGGCTAAGTAGTACGCAAGCGGGGGATAGCCCGACCCCTTACATCGCATTGTAAAAGATCCACTATACCCTCGGGAGGGTCACGCAATACAAAAAGCCCGTGAGGGAAACCAAAGGCTAGAGTAGCTAGGAAATCCGCGACATTATTCGCCTCGCGGAAGGCATGACGGAACTGGATATTCCAGTCCCTTCTAAGATAGTCTTGGCACTTACGAACCAGACTGGAGAGGGGGTGACATCTTGGTACGTTTCTGCTTAGGAGAGAGATCGCGAGTTGTGAGTCTGCCTCCAAAATCACGTCACGGTACCCTTTCTCCCAAGCGATCTTCAAACCGTGGTATATGCCCCAAAGTTCCGCCATAGGAACAGTACACATACCCAGGTTCGCAACATACCCAAGTTGCCACTCCCCTGAAGAATTCCTAATAACACCCGCTGCTGCCGCTCTTCCATCGCTTCTAACTGAACCATCCGTGTTGATCTTCATCCTATTATCCGGGGGAGGATCCCATTTTACCTGGATGACGGTATGATCGTTGCGTGTCTTCCCATTGTTATTTTTCCTCCACGCTTTGGTCACCTCCATAGCTGTCTTGATAACAAAAACATGTCCATCCGGCCTTGTGTCCTTCTTCTCGAAAATTCTCTCGTTTCTCCATCTCCACAGCCACCAAAGACCTATAGCAAAAACCACATTCCAATCGCAGCAATTATTGAATTTACGGTTCGATATGATATTACCTCTTACCCATGTCGCAAAGGGTAATCTAAAAAAGTTTCCTCCATGTCGATCCGCGTTGAGACCCTTCCAGACTCCGTTGCTGACCTTGCAGTCCCTAAACAAATGTTCGAGAGTCTCCGGTTCACCCTGGCAGGTCAAGCAATCTGTATTGGTGCTGATGTGTCTGCGCGAGCGTTCTTCGTTCGTTAGAACTCCCCCATGTAGGAGCTTCCACATGAAAAATCTTACTCTCTCTTGCAAACCCATTGTCCATATCTTCTTGAACACTTCACTGTCCATACAACAGCTATCCTTTTCGTTCCTGAGCATGCAATATGCTGTTGCAACCGAATAGTTTCCATCTGTACTCCCCCTCCACGATAATTCATCTCTATCTCCATCCTCAGTCTCTAACGATAGGGAGTCTGCTGCATTTCTCAACCTTACAGCAGTGAGTTTCATTATGGTTGACGTGGTTAGTAGTGTATCCAAATCTTCCCACCTCCAGCCACTGTCCTCTTCCCAGTATTCCGAGACTTTCTTGCTATAGTCGACGCTTCTCACTTCAGCAGTCGCATGCTCAATGAGGGGACTGTCAAGGAGCCAACAGTCCTTCCAAAAAGCCGTATCATGCCCGTTTCCTACCGTCCATCTATGCCCTGGGACAATCACCTCTCTAATGCCCTTCTGAATACATTTCCACACGAACGATGGGGCTGTGTGATTATGTCCATTCGGTCTAATATATTTGCTCTTTAGGGTTTTCGTCCACAGGCTAGAATCATCCTTGAGGAAACGCCATCCAATTTTCCCTACCAATGCCATGTTTAGGTCTTCCATTGATTTCAAGCCTAATCCCCCATTCTTCTTGGCCTGACAAATGGTCTTCCATGCGACCGTATGCATTCTACGGCTACCGTTTGTATGTCCCCAAACGAATGACCTGGTCATTTTATCAATCTCTTCACAAACACTCTTTGGGAGTATCACAGAGGACATCGAGTAGATTGGAATTGAGGAAATCACAGATTTTGCTAGGGTCACTCTCCCCGCAAAACTAAGGTTTCTCCCCCTCCATCCATTGAGGCGGTTACTGATCTTATCCAGTAGACATGAGAAAGTCCCTTTGGACACTCTTCCTTGGATTAGAGGCATCCCCAGGTAATTTCCCAGCTTCTTTGTTACTTCAAACCCGCTCAAACTCTGTAGCTCTAGCTGGAGTTCTCGGTTAACATTTGGTGATACAAAGATCTTGGATTTCTCAACACTCACTTTTTGTCCAGAAGCCTTGCAGAAAATGTCTAGGCAGTCTAGTATCACCTTCATTTGCTCATGGTTAGCTTCTGCGAAAAGAGTCAGATCATCCGCGAAAAAGAGGTGTGAAATCTTAGGTCCATCTCTAGAAAGGCGGATCGGCTTCCATCTTCCCCGATTCACCTCTTCCAGAATAAGGTGACTCAATCTTTCCACGCACAAAACAAACAAGTAAGGTGATAGCGGATCCCCTTGCCTTAAGCCTCGTTCTGGAATAAACTCCTCCGTAAGTTCCCCGTTCCAATTCACCTGCATACTGGTAGTGGAGATGCATTCCCGGATCATATTACACCACTCTCTTGGGAATCCCGCAGCCCTCACTGATTCCTCAACGAACTTCCATTGGATTCTATCATAAGCTTTCTCTAGATCCAGCTTTAAAATCATCCACTTTTTCCCCGATTTCTTCTTCCTGGTGGAATGGACTATTTCCTGCATTAAAACAATATTATCCTGTATGTACCTTCCCGGAATGAAGCTGCCCTGGGTCGGTCCCACAAGAGAATCGATGCATCCTTTCATACGTTGTACCATAACCTTTGACATAACTTTGTAAAGAACGTTGCATAATGCAATGGGCCTGAATTGTTTGATAGTCTCCGGTTTGCCTATCTTTGCAATGAGGCATATAATAGTCCTGTTGATCCCTTCTGGCAATTTGCGATTCTCGAAAAATTTGGTGACCTCTCGAACCACCGATGTGCCAACGATGCTCCAACACTTCTGGTAGAAAACTGGTTGGAAGCCGTCAATCCCTGGTGCTTTAAACGCTCCCATACTCTTGGTAGCCTTCCAGACTTCCTCAGCATTGATGTTCTTAAGAAGATCTGCAAATACCTCATTAGGGAGCAAAGGGAAACCATTCAGGTCCAGGGACATACCTACGCTCGAAGAGGCCTCATTCGAGTTGCTGTATAGGTCTTTGAAGAAGCTTACAGTAAGCTTTTCAAGTTCCTTGGCATCTTCCTCCCACGTCCCGTCCGGTTTTCGAAGACCATCTACTCGATTCATTCTTCTTTTGATGATAGTTGACATGTGGAAAAATCTGGTATTTCTATCTCCAAGGGTCAACCATTGTTCCCGCGCCTTTTGGAACCATATAATTTCTTCTTGTTCAAGGACATCCTCCAAATTAGTTTGCAAAGCCAATTCTTTGGCCTTTCCCACACTAGTCATAACCATTTTTGTATTACCTTGGAGTTCACCAAGTTCCTTTAGGATTTTTTCCTTCCTGCAAAACACATCTCCAAAAACCCGGCGATTCCACCGTATAAGCCAATTTTTTAGGACATCGAGAGGTATACCTGAGTTCGCATGCATGTCCCAACACCTTTTGACCATTGGAAGGAACTCTTCATGTGTCATCCATGCCGCCTCAAAGCGAAAAGGTCGCCTTTCCCGTCTTCTGATGATGTTAGGTTGGAATCTGAGAAAGAGCGGAGAGTGATCCGAGGAGAACCTGGCCAAATGTCTCACTGATGCATCTGGCCATTCCAGTCTCGCATCTTGATTCATAAGTACCCTATCCAGCCTTTTCTGAACTCCTCGATTACTAGATTTGCTGTCATCCCATGTGAATTCGGGTCCCGTGAATCCAATGTCTAGGAGTCCATAATTGTGGATCATGTCTCTGAAAGTCTCGGAATCTTTGTGCATAGTACCTGTTCCTCCCCTTCTTTCATGACTAGCGGTAATACAATTAAAATCTCCCCCTACTATATAGGGTTCATCCATTCCCGCAAGCTCCTTATCTAAGGTATTCCAGAAGGGTCGTCTCCTGTACTCCGTTGGCGGTGCATACACAGCAATAATATGGATGTACCTGTTGTTAAGAGATATCCTAGCATGGATGAAGTAGGTGCATGTGCTAATAATCGACAATTGGATCCGGGAATCATCCCACAACAACCATACGCCTCCTTCGAACCCTATCGGGTCAATTCTCACACATCCTTTCAGGTTTATGCGACTGCATATCTTATCAGCTCTAGTCCCCGAGATGCGAGGTTCAAAAACCGCTAACATGTCGATATTATATACTTTACAGAGGTGTTTGATAGCACGTCGAAAGCCGCTCTTTCCGGCTCCCTGGACATTCCAAAACATGCAATTCATAAAAAAAAAACCGGATAAATAAGGTGAGCTACACACCTGGGGAGTGTTTCAATCGAGCTTATTGTTGGGGTGCATTGGCACTCCCACTCGGCCCACCTACAATAGCCACTTCCATCTCGCTCTCCCTTGCAACATCTTCTTTGTTTACCAGCTCCAATTCCATCTCTATCCCTCTGGGAGTCACGATGTTCGAATGAGCTTGATCAGGTCTATCCCTTGTACCATGTGTTGTGGAAGTTGATGCAATCTCACTTCCCTGTATAGCTTCTTCCTTGTTGTTATGATCATCCATTATCACCAGGCAAGTAACACCCCTTTCTTCTCTGTTGTTTTCCTTTGCCATTGAATCAGCTTGTCCATCTATGGCTCGCCTTTTATCTTCGGGTCTTTCTCCATAATCTTCGGAGTCTGAGGAACTTGTTCGTCTCACTTCCTTTCCCGGTCGTTGTCTTTTTAGCTTTCCCGACTCCGTTTTTTCTGTCTCCTCGTGTCTGACTTTTCTGGCCAATTTCCTCCTAGCATTCCTCAGTTTGTTACGCATTTTCTTCCTCTCCAGTGTCTCCTCTTCTTCTGTGTTGCGTTTCGCTTCAAAGACTAGCCCAGCCGTTATTTTTGATCTCGTGCCTTTCTCTGCTGTTCTATTATCTTCGCCGCTGTCAGCCTTATCCTTGTGTATCTGTTGATGTTGGCCCCTCTCATCATTTGTCCTTATCACTTTATCTCCATTTGTCACTGTCTTTTTCTGAGAGTAGTTTTTACCCCTAGTCTCATCAAGAGTTACTGCAGGTTTTTTCCTATACATATCTTCTCCAACTTGCTTTCCTTTATTATCTTTATTTTTGGCAAGCTGTGCCCTATTCTTGTACGTAGGATAATTCCCATTACCTTCGTTGCGTTCATTTTCCATGTAGGAAATATCCCTTCCTTTCTGGCTCTTATTCCTTTTCCCGACCAACATCCACGGTCCATATTGATTCCGGTCAGTTTCCACCGGCGATGACTGTTCCGACTGGACTACTGGTCGCTGGTCCTTTCGTTCTTCTGATGTAGTCTCTGACTCTCCCATATTGCTTCTCGGTTCACTAGTCTGTGACACTCCTATCCCTTTGCATTGTGATGCGTAATGTCCGTACATTCCACACTTGAAGCATAGAAGATGCAACCCTTCATATTCTACAGCACACCTCTTGCTATTGATGTAAATTGCCTTCTTCAGTGGTCTGTTTAAGTCTAGCTCTACACAGATCCTCGCAAATCGCCCTCTATTCAAATTCAGTGTTTTTGGATCCATTGCAATGGGTTTGCCTACCCCCGTCGCCAAGTTCCATAGAAGCGCTTCATTGAACCATTGCATGGGAATACCGGTAACCCTGATCCATGTTGGGGCCGAAGTTATGATTGCCGATGTGTCAAAGTCCGGAGACCATCTCTGCATAATAAGACATCTACCAAAAATTGACCATGGTCCTCCCGTAAGAACCATTAGCAATTCGCTCTCGTTTCTAAATCTAGCCACAAAGAACTCATTGTTCAGATCAATGAGTTTTATGTTTCCTCCCAGGTTCCATAATTCCTTGATCTTCCTCTCCATGACAGGGAAAGCAATAGGATATCCCAATACCTTAAAAACTATGGAGAGTTTCCATTCTTCTTCAAGAGGTGCAGCAATGCTCGGATCAATATCAAAATATGGGTCACCATCCGCACCATGTGGGAAGGATAACTTAATCTTCCCTATTAGAGCGTTCATATCAATTTTCCTTCCACCTTTCATCTCCTCTGCACTATTCCCTGTAGTAACATCCTTCCAAGATTTGGTTTGACCTCCTATCTTCGTGGCCTCCATTTGCTCTACTCCCTTGTCAGTTGATCCACATCCTATATCAAAGGATAGATTAACTGACTCAGTAAGTCCAGGAGTAAGCTTCTTGGGTGGTAGTTCCACGTCCGTGCCCTCTGTGCTTTGCACACGAGTTTGCTCTGTCTTTTCATTGACACTCTTGGGCGTTTCTACCCCGTTCGTATCGTCACAGTTACCTTTTGTCTCTTGCTCTACATCCATGGATGTCCTTGTTGTATCCTCAGTAGTATCTCTGTTTGGAGTATTTTCCATCGCCGGTATGGAAGCGTCAACTTCCATGATTGTTAACCGGAGGAAAGCTCACTTCTAAGGTAAGTTGTTTAGTTTGTTACTAGATTAGGTTATTTTAGATTTTGGTTGTCCCCACTAGTTAGGACCTCTGTTTAGTTTGAGATTTGTTAATCATCTATATGTGTTTTAACATCTTTGAAGTCGAGGTTTCCTTCCTTCTCCTTACTCTGTAACTATCCTTCTTCCTCTATCTCGATTGTTTCTTCTCCATCTTCTTTGTTTGTCTTTCCATCTCCTTCCTCTCTGTTCGGTTCTCCTTTCTCATTCCCCCTATCTGTACCAACATAAATCGAAGACAAAACTCGTAGTACCCGCTGGTTCGATCAAATTAATTACCAACACGATCCTCTAATTCCATGGGAGACGGATTTCGGTTGCATATAATCCCTTTACAATCCTTTGATTCCAATGCCGCCCCGACCTTGTTTTTTATGGCAGTTGTAAGAAATCTTCAATCAATTAGGGAAGAAGATCTTCATTCGAAAACTTTAGGGTTTGTAGAGATTTGATTTGAGGTTTTTGCATTTCTTGTTTCACTTCTCTTCTATTCACTTATTATACATAACTATGCTGTTGTTCTTTGTAAGAGTACGTGGATAAAATTCCCCTTACGTTTCATCCGAATGATGGTAATATTAATGGTCGAGAAACTTATTTACATATGAAAATCTAAAAATAACTCCCTATGTGAAATATCAACGTACTGCGGAAGTCACATGAAGTAACTTGATGTGACTCAAGACAACCTTGTCGTCGAGTTCGATGTGCTTGGTTCGTTGATGTTGAACGAGATTGTAGGCAAGATATGCGGCAGAGATTTGTCGATGTATAGTGGCTTTGGATAGATGACAATGAAGTTCCAGGAAAAGATTCCATAGCTAGCAACACTCAATAGTTAACATTCGCAACACCTCGGTATCCGGTCTCGACATTGGACCTAGAAACCACTTACTTATCCTGAAGTAGAACCACGAGTTCCCGGACAACCCTCCCCGTTAGGTTTCGAAGTGGGTTCATGGATCCAACATTGTGCTATAGGGAGGTTTAGTATGAATATTTTTAGTATTTTTCACACAAAACATCTTAAATATAGTATAGTAGATATTAGCCTCACGATTCTCCTTAGTCCATGTAGCTCTACTACATTACTTGGGCTGTTTAGAAATGGGCTGCCGCTTCCATGAATTTGGGCCGTTCATTAGTTGCGCCACATAACCGGCCCACCAAGCCCAATTCCAAATCACCTTCTTACAATGAATTTATTTTTATTTTTAAATAAAAAAATAGCAAAATTATTCAGCAAATTTCGTTGGAAAGCTAAACGACGAAGCAGCAGCAAAACTTATAGGCCTCATAAAAACACAATAGAAGTGGTCCACCTTAAAAACAACATTTTTTTTACCTTTTTCTTATTTTACCCTTTGAGATTCTGAAGTTCCTTGAAATGGGCAAGTCGATCGATTGCAGTCTGATAACATGCTTAATTAAGAAGTAATATGAAACTGTAACTTATGGTAAAAAGGGTAATAGTTTCACTTCTGCAGTATTTACAGAGCAGTGAATAGACTCAATCTGGTAAGTTGGTTAAATCTCGCAACTATCCTTATCATTCCAACTGCAATAGAATTTGAATTTGAATATCTTCCTAATAACTTTAGGTTATTAATTCGACTTAATTACGACAAATTTACTAACCTTTTGGTTATTTGTGGATTATACTCCAGAGTATGAAGAACTCGCTGAATGTTATAAATGATCGGATAAAATAATCGCTTCACGCTAAAAACGAAAATCGCAGCATTGTATTTATCATAATTATAGAATAGGATTTAAATTTTCTCTCAATTCTCATTAAATTTTCAAATTGAAGCTTAGGGTAAAAATATTGGTTAAATATACATTTGAGGGTTCAAAATACATCATATAAAATTTTAACTAGAATTTTTTTATAAAAAATGAACCAAAATGCAACTTAACTTGAATGTGCATGGATATGTTTTTGTCTTTGTTTGTTAAATTATTGAGATAAATTAGTGTTTTTGAGAATGTGTGGATTTTTCAAAGTGTCTGTGTGTTTATAGTGTTTGGGGAGTTAGTGTGTGTTTGGCACACAAAAAATAAAAACTAGTGTTAGTGGTTTATAGTGTTTTTGTTTGTGTTTTGTGTTTTAGGTTGTGTTTGAGTTTTTAAAAAACTGAGTATGCGTTTGGTAAGACTAATGTTTTTTGTGGAGTGTTTTGACGATAAAATTACTATTATAACCCTACTGTTACTTATTATTACATACGTTACCCTTTCTATTATTTTACTCATTTTCAAGCAACCTTAGGGTTTTTTTTACCTGGTTCCAATCGGGCTCTTTGCGCTAGAAGTGTTGCTGCCGCTGCTTCCTATATCGCAGGTGACCAGTTCCGCCACCGGTTGAAGAGCAATCAAGCAGCTTCTACGACCGGTCTTCTTCGTTCTTCTTCTTCGTTCTTCTTCTTGCTGTTGAAGAGCAATCAAGCAGCTGAACTCCAATCGGGCTCTGAACCAGGTACGGTGCTCTTCTTCGTTCTTCTTCTTATTGCTGTCGATTCTTCTTCACCGAATTGGTTGGATAATTTCTTATTTTTGTCGAAATTTGATTCATTTAGTCTTCGATATGTCTCGATTACGCATATATTGGAGTTGAATTGTGATTGTTGTCATTTATGTACTTTTGTAATTGGGTTATTCACTTGCTGTTGAAACAACTTCTATCACCATTATTCTTCATCCTTTGGAGACGTTCAAAATTTCAGTCATTGGATTGAATTTAAACTGAATATTGATTGCTCTCATATATGTATTGAATTGCAACTGTCGAGAATTGTTGTTGTCCTTATATATTGTTGTCCAGAATTGATGTTGTTATTACTTACCCCCTCACTGGATTGAGTTGATTTCTGATTGTTGTCCATAAAAATTTGAGTTGATTACTACTACATACAAGTTAATTCTAGTCGATCTTTTTGCTGTTTTGAGTTATTGCAGTCGATCTTTTCATGGACTACATTGTTGTTTTGAGTTATTGCAATCGATCTGCATATTTTTGTTTGGTTGGTATATTAATATGACACCATATTCATAATGGGTTATGTTTTAAAATTTGAGTTTGGATAATTACTGAAATTTGCAATCTTGTTTTACATTTACATAAATTTATTGTAGTTGAGATGGAGAATAGTGTTTCTCAAAGTCGTTGTAGAGGTCCGAATTTTTTATGGGATGATGAACTAGTGAAACTTCTAGTGAAGATACTAGTTGAATTCCAAAGGAAAAATGGAAGCAAGCAAGCATACAATTGGAAAGAAATTAGTACAACTTTTAGTGCTTCATGTGCGAAGAGTGGGAAAGAAATTAGTACAACTTTTAGTGCTTCATCTGGGAAGAGTGGTTTGAAGGATACTTGTAGGAACAAGTACGAGTCAATGAAAAAAGAGTATAAAGCTTGGAACCTGCTAATGAATTCTGAGACCGGGCTTGGTTGGGATGACAACACCCGTAGGATCACGGCATCAAATGAATGGTGGGATAGGAAGATTAAGGTAATTGATATTTCTTTTTTTTTTTACGGTATTAATAAAAGACAAGTACTATACTAATGTATGTTTTTATTATTGCAGGAAGATTCAAACTGCAAAAAATATAGGAACAAGGGAATGGATGCTGATTATGAAGAATTGTTGCGTTCGCTTTTTTCTGGGAACGTAGCAACAGGGCGTCTTGCCATGTCTTCCGGCATGGCACGAGAAAAAAGTCCCGAGTTTGTGTCACTTGGAATTGAAGAGGAAATAGAATTTGGTACTGGGGAAGGAGAGTCACATTTCTTTCGCACATTTGTTGACACCATCAATGAAGGACCTGCTAGCCAATCTGGAACAGAAGCTCATACCCCAACTCCGGTGAATATGTGTACTACTGAAAAGGCTCCGATGAAGAGAAAAAGAAGACAATCCGTTGGGTCGTCCAAGTTTGAAGAACACCTTGCACATACTAGGGAGCATAGTGAGAAAATACTTGCGCTCTTCCAAGAAGAAGTCACATCAAAAGATAAAGAAGACGAGTCACTGCTAGATGAAGTAATGTTGATGCTTGATCGTTTCGTTGATAAAGGTTTGGTGGAGGATGAATCACCTCTATGGTGTTTTATTATTTCAAAGGTTAAAGGGAAAATCGATATGAAAATATTGAGGAAATTGCCTGATGATGAAAAGAGGGTGAGGTGGCTCAAATGGGAGTTTGAGAACCGTTAAATTGTTTCAGTTGTTGCACTTGTTTTAGTCATTCATCTCTGTTGGACTTGTTTGTTGATGACAATTACTTTTCTTGCATGACATTGTACTTGTTGACATTTTTTAGTTATGAAGAATTGTTGGGTTTGTTTCCTTAGTTACGCTTGCTTTTTTTTTTTAATTCTCTGATGCTGCTCAAGATTTCTTTGTTTACCATCATTAATCATAAAAATTTTATTTTTTTTTACCAATTGCAGGTGAGCGTTGTTGGTTTTAAATATGTCTAGCTGGCGTGTTGGTACTGATGCAGAATTGCAGAAACGTCGTCGACTACTTAAAATGTATACACATTATGCGCAAATACAAAGACAAACGGATATCTTAGCTGAACATTACTACAAACATATGCACAAACAACCGTGCTACACCGACTATGAGCGTGGGAAAATGTGGATGAATGATATATTGTCTGGCCATCACATTCGGACCGTCAACATGTTTAGGATGGACGCAGAAGTACTTATACGTTTGTGCACCGAGTTGGAAAGTAATTACGGTCTTAAAGCGTCACCAGAAGTCTCTGTCTTGGAGAAAGTGGGAATATTTCTATACACGCTAGCTCAAGGAGCCTCAGTTCGTGTTGTTGCTGAGCATTTTCAAAGGTCGACGGAGACCGTTCACCGAGCATTCCATGATGTACTTAACTCTTTCACCGGGTACGGGCATGAAGGACGTGGACTATCACATGATCTTATTCGACCAAGGAATCCAAATTTTCCTAGGACACCCTCCCGCATTGCTGCAGACCCAAGATACAAGGATTTTTTCCAGGTATTTATGTACTTATTAAAAGGACTAACATCATAAGAATTATGACAATTGAATTGTATTTTGTTGTATGTAGGACTGCATTGGTTGTCTAGATGGAACACATATCAGTGCATGCATCCCTATAGAGTCACAAGGTCCTTTCATCGGTCGAAAACATACGGTGACCTTCAATGTTCTAGCAGTTTGTGATTTTAACATGTTGTTTACTTTTGTGTTGTCTGGATGGGAAGGGTCGGCACATGACGCAAAGGTTCTAGACAATGCTATTTGCAACCCAGACGTACAATTTCCCATTCCACCTCCCAACAAGTATTACCTTTGTGACAAAGGTTACGCAGACAGGCCAGGATTTCTAGTTCCATATTCTAAGACAAGGTATCATTTGAATCAGTTTGATAATGAGCCGCCCAACAACAAGAAAGAAGCGTTCAACAGGGCACACTCGTCTCTTAGAAGTTGTATAGAGCGTTGCTTTGGAATCCTCAAAAAAAGATGGAAAATTTTAGATGCAATGCCGTGTTATCCGGACCACACACAGGTTGACATTCATCTCGCTTGCTTCGCCCTCCACAACTTCATTCGCTTGTATTCTGGCTATGATGACTTATCTGAAGAAGAAGAAGAAGAAGAAGAAGAAGATCAAAACCCGATGGTAAACCAAGAAGGTGTAGAAGATGTGGGTATCAACGTTGCAAGTGATAGAGGAATGAGGGATATTCGTGATCGTATTGCTACAACCATATGGAACTCGACAAGGAATACTTAGGAAGTTTATATTTATATTATTATGTCTTTGGTGTCCACGGTATTTTGTCAAACGTTGTTTTACGAAGTTTGAGAACCGTTAAGTTTCAGTTGTCATTTACATTAATCATGATCTTATTGCTATTATTTTCCTTCATTGATTCGCCCTCAAATTACTTGTTTAGTACATGATTATTTATAATTATGAAATATTGTTGTCGTTAAATCCTTAAGTTTACAACATTACGAAGTTTGGTGTCCTCTGCATTACTGAACTAAAAATGCTTACATGACTAGCAGTTTCTGAATATCAGTCAATACAATAACTGTAGGGGAGACCAACTCACACAACTAAAGAAAATAGAACAATCCCGCAAATAAACCCGAATACAAATGCATTTATTTTTTCAGACTTGATTTCGTTGTTGTCTCTCGCTTCAGTAAGTTCATGCTTTAATGATTGCACATGTATCGCAGCGTCCATTTCTCGCATTCTTAGTATCTGAACTTCGTACTGCAGCTCTTTTTTATGTTCTCTTAAACATTCCACGTAGTCTCGTAAGTCAGGGGATGCGTTGCTGTCATCAAGACAGTACATTAGCATCTCTTCTTCGGCGAGCTCGTCCTTTATTCTCTTCTCATATCTCCAAAAGTAATATTCAGGATCTCCACTATCGCAACTTGAGTCGTCTGACATATTACTGCACCAAATGAAAATTTGATATGAATATTCAGAATGCCAATTGAGCTTGCAAATATTAAAGATTGGAAATAAAAGGAATGCAACAACCCTTAACAGATAACAGATTGGAAATTAAAGGAATGCAGCAACCCTTAACTATTCCTCTAATCCATATGCACAAATGGAGAACTACAGAAATGGTTAATGCAACAACCTAATTCAGTAAGCAGCAAAATTTACTCAAAATACAGTTAACTTACTCTTCGATGTGCTTGACTCCAGTGTTCTAATTCATAAATCTTAGGATTCACAAGCAACGAAGACATAATTTTTTTAGGGAAAGAATTGATTAACAACCTCTTTTTGACTACTTAAGTTTCCCAAATGAAAATTGCCTAACTGCGTTTTAGCATAATCACAACAACAGTGACAAAAGGAATGCAGCAACCCTTAACAGATAAGAGGTGAATATCATATTAAAGAATAGCAATTTGTTTAAATAGGAGAAAATAATATATATACATGCAAATTATAAAGCCCATACAAATGAAATCCAAATCTAAAGATGAGCTATGAATCAGTTGATTGGGTGCTGTAAATACTACAATCACTCAAAACTATTACCTTTTGTGCCTAGTTATAAACGGGTGGGGTGTTGTACAAATGACTTGCTGATATGGATATTCAGAATGCAATTCAGCTTGCAAATATTGATTGGAAATAAAAGGAATGCAACAACCCTTAACAGATAAAAGATTGGAAATAAAAGGAATGCAGCTGCAGTAGTTAAAAGACCAATCACTCAACCGAAATCAAAACCGAAATCAACAGATTGGAAATAAAAGGAATGCAGCTGCAGTAGTTAAAACAGTAACCCATTATGAATATGGTGTCATATTAATATACATATTGCAAATGAAACCGAAATCAAAACCGAAATCAAAATCACTAAAAGGGCCTGCACAGAAATGAAGCATTCCAAGTTGATAGAGTGAAATCAAAACCGAAATCAACCATTCCAAGTTCAGCTGCAGAAATTAAAAGGCCAAGAACTCATCTGTATGCTTCATGTACTTTCTTATTATAACCTTGCCTTGTTTTTATCGCAATTCATTCAACATTTCTTTGTTTGAATCCAAATTCATAGATTATCAGATGTTCTAGTCAGTCGATTTTAGTATCTTCTACAACTAGATTAGGGTTTGACGGTGGAGAAGTATTTTGTATCTTCTACAACTAGATTATTCAAAACACAACAAAGTAAAAGATTGTCCTTTGGAAAATCGACCCTATTTGCTTGCCAACATTAGGGTTTGAGAGTGGAGAAGTATTTCTAGTAGAGAGAGCATCGATCGAAACTCAGGAGAAATGCTTTCGAAGAATTGAACGAAGAGGGAATAGATAACAAACCTGCCGAAGACACTGACGCCGGAGTGAGAGTCCAAGGGAAGAGGGAGGCGAAACCGAAGACTGTCGAGAAGTTGTGCTCGTCGAAGAGTCGGCCCCAAAAATGGTGTCCAAGGTGAGAGAACGTTCAACTTATAGCTGGTAGGAAATGTTAATAAAGTGAACAGTAGGGACATTTATGTATTTTTGTTTGTAGATACACTCCTCCAGAAACAAAAACCCTTCTTTTTTTACGGTTCCAAAAACACTCAAGTAAAACCATAACACTAGTTTTATTTTACCAGCCAAACACTCAGTTAAATAACAAACACTAATGTACACTAGTTTACACTAGTGTAAGTGTGCAGCCAAACACACACTTAGTGTTTTCATAGTGTTTGAGATAAAACTATGTTTTGACTTGTAATAAGGAAAAAAGGCTCAAGGAGAAATTTTATATATTTAGACACAAAATACTAGTGATTTAATACAAATCATGAATTTTATCGGTGTTTCCAGAACACAACTTAAAACACTAAATACTGATGTTTTTTACAATGTCAAATGCATGTTAGATTCAAAAAATAATTAAAACACGTAGTGTTTTGGTGAAAGAAAAAAATTTAACGTGATTTTTTTTAATCTCACGTGATGGTGGTGAGTATGGGTTGTTGGGAATTATTGGAGATGAAAATTGAAAAAAATTTGATCCTCTTTAATGAAAATTATGGTATTATTGGGGATAAAATTCCTCAAAATAATCTCCAATAATCCTACCAAACATAACCTAAATGTCACTCGAAATTGACTAATGGCCCGTTTGGTTTTAACTCCGGAATCGGAAACGGAATGGAAACGAATCTAGTCCATATGTATGTCCTTGTTCATGAAATTTTTTGGAATCATTCCTTTTGGTTTGAAGTAATTGGAGTAGAGTTTGATTACTTTTGATACCCTATAGGGTAACAAAATGTGGGAAAACAAGTGTACTTTGCACTAAACCGCAAGGAATGATTCCATAAAATTTCATGAATAAGGATATGTATATGGATTAAATTCGTTTCCATTCCGTTTTCGTTACCGGAGTTGGAACCAAACGGGCCCTAAATTTATGATAAATTTGTATAAAATTATTTTAATGAGGTGATATTACAAATATAATAACAAATTAGTAAAACCTTACTGATATTCTAATTTTGAAGCGATTTTGCCTCATCCGGATATTTTTGATTCTCCACATACGTTCACGTAAAATTACATCTAAAATATAAATAAAAGATAATATTCAGTAAACAACACGAATTCAATATTTTTAATTATTTTAATATATGGTACGTAAGGAGGAGATGCAAACATTTTTATGAGTAATATTCGTATTTAATATCCCATATTATCTTATTTTAATAGTATTATTAAAGGAAATCTAACTTATTTTTGGAGTTGCCCATTCTCTGTTCATCCACCGTCGGATTTGCAGCTTTTATTATTAAACTTCAATTTCCTCACAAAGTATTTTTAATAAATGATAAAATTATATTTTAACTTTATTGATAATTTTTTTTTGGTAATGCCCTACGGATGACACCGAGTGCATCCGTATTTTATTCACCGGAAATAAAAGCTAACATATAACATGTCGGCGGGTTGCTACTCCGCCAGCATCGTTTTTCAACAACTGAATTAAAGATAATGGCGGATGTTGTAAATAAAAATACCCTAGAGGATAATTGGAAGCAATGGATGTCAAATGAGCGGCAGCGGCATTAGCTTCACGGTAGTTGTGTCGGAGCTGGACATGCCAGTTCCTACGAAGGAAGTCTTGACACCTAGATACCAGACTAGAAAGTGGATGGGGACTAGGAATGGAACGATTGATAAGCTTAACAATTGTTTCGGAATCAACCTCCACAATAACCTTACGAAACCCCTTCTCCCATGCTTGATAAAGCCCCATGCATAGACCCCAGAGCTCCACAGTAGGGACCGAACAAGGTCCAATATTCATCAAGAAACCACATAACCACTGTCCATAATGATCCCTAAATAGCCCTCCAGCAGATCCCGACCCAATATCTTTCCGGACAGAGCCATCCGAGTTCAACATTATCCATCCCGAGTCAGGCGTTTTCCATTGAACGTAGACCTCCTGACGGGTCCTTTTTATATTCGATAACCTTTTCTTGGACCATGCCTGAGTGATGAATTTGGTTTCAGCCGCAATCAACCCAGTACGGTTAGGAGGTGACGAAGTAGACCGGAATATATGATCATTTCTCCATTTCCAACTTCTCCATAACAGACATTCCATGGCATACTATCAGCAATATTGATAAATTTTGTAGTATGCAGTCCCATTATCATGCATTGATTGCTAAATTGGGTTACGGTTTCCTAAGGATGATGCTAGTTTTTGGTTTCAAATTTTGCGGTCTAAATATATTACGGCGTATGGTTACGTCGTTCATCTCCTTCTCATTCTTGAGCTGGTATTTTGCATAGTTTACAAGGTTTTGTCCCAATAGTACTCCTGATCATCTTGAAGCTTGCTAGTTGTCGCCCGTCGGATGTTGTCTATGTCGTCTCCGTTGCGTCTCCGTTGGTTGGTCGTGACGAGTTGAGTTGGGTTAACCTGAGGTCTTAGAGATGTTGTCCCCATATCAACCATACTAGCGGAAAAACTTCTCAAGAGGTTACCCATCTTGAAATTGCTCTCACCCGAACACGCTTTAAAATCCTATTTTAAATGTCGTTGGAAGATAATACACATCGATAATTTGTATAATTTAATGGTTAAAGAAGACTTGAAATAATTGTATTGGCTTAGAACAATTAGTCTTCTAAAATTCTATTTTACATGCTTTTGGGAAAAAAAAATTGATGGTTTAAATCGTTTAGTGTTATAAAATCTTATTTTACATGTATTTAGAAGAGAATACACATGGATGTTTTGAATCATTTAATCATTTAAAATACTATTTTACATATAAATATAGATATTGGATGCTAATTAACAAAAATAATGTAGTACCTATCCATCAGGTCGTTCAATGAGATTCAGAGATCTTGTGCTACCGTATAAAATAATTTTTATTATTAATTATCAAATCATATTTTAGGAGGAAAAAACAAAAAGAACAACTGAAAAATATACTTTTGTTAAAAATATGTATAAAAATAAAAATAATATATAAAATGAGTAAAAAAAGAGATTAAAAAACAAATTTATAAACACATGAATATCAAAGGAAAGAACAAAAAAAGAAATCTAATTTAAATTTCTTATCATCTGAATCCAATATTAAGTTTTAATCACTATAACAAACACTTTATCATTACATAAACTAACTGAAAATAAATTTTATAATGCTCAAGAAACCAAGTTTATGTATTATTTGATCAAATAACACATGATACTAGTCTAATACCCGCACCGTGTGCGGATTAGCTTTAATAATTTGTAAAACAAATTTAATTATTAATTAAATTAAGTTGGAAGATAATATTATAAGGGAAAGTAAAAGATAATAAAAACAGAAATGAATATTTTTAAATAAATGATAGTTTACATGTTCTTGATAAAAAAAGGTTTTAAATGAAACTGAACGTTAACACGACTCGTAATATAAAGATATATGGAACCATGATTTATGTAATTGAGGTTTTTTATAATATTAGTGTGTATATATATATATATATCGTTAGTTTATATAATTTTTTAATTAAATTTTTTTAAATGAGAGTGCGTTTTAAATTGTATTGACAAAAAGAACGAAACAAAAACATATGACATTAAAGGCTTAGACTTTATTATTAATATATAGATATATATTTTAACACTAATAGTATATATACATATATGTTTGGTAAGTAGATAAATATAAGTTCTATTATAATTAAAATATGGTAACTATATATATTATTTAAAAAAAACTAAAATTCTAAGAAAATGATATGTGGCATACTTTTTTTGTTAGGATGAACCACGTTAAAGTAAACGCTTCTGCTTTAATATATGTATATAGATTAGACGAATTTGATCGAAGTGTACAAAGTACAAATATCAATAACACAAAATTTACACTTACTCAAAACTTAAATACTACATTATTTGTTTATACAATAGATTCCATGGGAAACACGTATCTCATATTCTTATGTACACTCAACTAACCGACAAAGAAGCCAAAGTAAGATTTGTTTATAGATTCCATAAATTAAAAAATATTTTTAAAAGGGTAAACATCGATGCTGGGCAAAGCCACGACTTTGTTTATTTTAACGAGTGACGCTGAACTCTATGGCTTATCATTAGCATTAAAAGAAGACATTCATGATGACGTCATAAATCACATAATCAGCTCTATTACACATTGTATTTTTTTTAATAATGGAAAAAAGTAACGGTTAACGAAATAAATAGTCCATCGTAAAGCTTGTGGATGAGAATACAAAGTTCACGATCATCAGAAAAGTTATTGCTGAGTGTCGAATTTTTCATATGGGTTGATCGGTCACCAACACATTTACTTCTCTGAAAACATGTCGAATTTGGACTTCGTCAAAGAACTGGAGGTCCAGTATGGAGTCGGAAATAATCATCTCGATTTTCCAAGGACAACTCCAACAACCATGAAGTGCCTTAACAACACATAGGTTGTCCCCTTCAATTTCGATCATTTTGATTTGTAGTCTGATTGTCTCGTGAAAGCCTAAAGCATCATTAGAAATGATTCAAAACATCAGCAACACAGTTTACTTTTAATAAACAAATCGTTGATAAAATTGATTGGACAATTTTAGTAAAACCCCCAATGAAGAGTCGATATGAGATGGAGAATTGTTTCATTTGCTTCTTGGTTGTCTTTTTAGTGAATAAATCGTCTATAAAATTGATTGGACAATTTTGAACATGATAAACAACATAAATCATGAAAAGAAAAAAAAAATCAAATGATAGTTTTCACAAGAAAGATAATATCGGATTAAAGAGGTTTTCACTCCTAACAACAGTATGGTGGATCATTTGATTTTTTATGAACAAAATTATTTTCAACAATTAGTCGATCAGACCTATTAATGTACAATTGCGTTCATTAAAAATAAATCCACGATTGACAAAATATCATCATTGATCGGGACGACTATTACATTAAACCTTTGCCAAAAAACAACAATATTACCAAATGGAAAAAAAATTAAATGGCAAGAAACATAGTGCACCTTCCACAAATTCAAATTCGATGGGTCTAGACTTGATTCGGGAGTGACTTTCAACGGGGTTGTGATTCAAAAACCACAACTGAGAGGTTGTCAACCTCAGTGCTAACAAAAATTCAACTCGGTGATAAAAGCAAAAGCTTATACTCTCATAATGGACATAAAAGAAGCAATTAGAATGCAAATAAAAAATATTAAAATTGAGGGTGACAATTTGTGTGGCGTTAAGATATTCCAATGTACTTAGGGTTGCGCGTGAGAGGTTGAGAATATTATATCCGACTTCATGTTATGTCTTCAATTATTTGATAAAGTCCATATTAAACATGTTTTCAATGAAATTAATTGTGTTGTTGACTGTTTCACCAATATGAGAATCACAACCCCCAACACCAAAAAATTGGTGATCTTGAATTTCGTGTTCTAATCCGCAGTAATACTTTACCTTGGACTATCTCTAGGAAATACGACAACCTAACCACTTTCCGTTATTTAAAAAAAATATTTACAAAAGTAGATTTCAGATGATTGATTGACAATTATTTATGACCCCCAACACCAGTTTTTTTTGATGATCCCAAACTACCCGCTTTATTTTTATCAAAAAAAAAAGAAAAAATATTTATGGGTGAATATAGTATGAGTCCATAAGTTTACTTCCCGTATGGGTTAGCTCGTTCAATGCATAAGATAAGTGACTTTTATTTAAAAACCGATTGAATATACTGAGTTTATATGGTGAGTTTTTTTAATCTTAACAAACGATATAAAACTATTTTTAAAGTTCGCACGTCCTATCGTCGCATCAAGTGCAATTTTCTAAATCAATTTCTTTTGATATCATGAAAAATATTGGTTAAGACACGAGGTCCACACATAAATTATTGTGTACATGCACATTGGTTTTGTAGATTTCATAAAAATCTTATTTTTTAATAACGGAATGAAATTAAATAACTAGACATGTCTAGTACAGCGAAGCCCTAAGAAATAATAGACGATAAACTAGGAAGGGAAAAGATCAAACAAATAAAAAAGACCAATAGATGAGAACTTGATCTTATTGAGCACGAGAATAAACGTTAGACAATCAAATCGAAAAAGAGCAACGAGAACATTGCAACCGAAATTCATAACATCCGGTCCGATCCCGCCTCAACTGGTTAAACAAAAATACTAAATATACTTATTTGAAGAAAAAATAAGTGTTTTTGGATGATTCGGTTGCAATTTTCATTTGAGAGGGGTGAATTTACAAAAGTTTATATTCCGAAGGTAAAATTGTGTAATTTCGTGGGAAGACGAGGGGGAAAACGGAATACGGAACCTTAGATGAATTTTGGGCCGTTGATTACGTAGCGTCTAAGAGAAGCGAAAAGCACTGTAGCGAATGAACGGCTAATTAATGAAGAGTAGGGTAGTAAAGATGTGGGTGAGCGTAGAGGATATAGAAACAGGGCACGTGACTCTACGCAAAAATCTGCAGTGTCAGAAGCTAGTGGGGAAGGAGAGGTGACATCAGAGCAAAGGTAGAACGTGCTCCCCCCATTTCGGGCTTTGCAGTTTTGTACTTTATATATATTTTTCTAATAAAATAAATAAATATGACCATTAATTTTGGATTAAATGAAATAACGAGTAAAATTTTATTAAAGGAATACGACATATAAAAAAATTTGATAAAATATCAATTTATAATTTTTAGTAAAGTATTGGTATATTACATGACCCGTAAAAAATTACTTAGAATGATAATTTTTGTAGAATAATTTATTTTTGTTGTATTTATAAATTTTTTTAATAATTATCATAATCTATTAATGTAATCCATTATTGTGGTGATGTTTAAGCAAATTTTATTATTCTCGTTTGACGTGTTATGTAAGAATGTATTATAAAAATTATGAGATTTGTTGGTCGAATTATGAAAAAAATTTCAACCTAACATGAGTAGATTACGAGAGAATTACGTGAGGGAGTAAGAGGTTTATATAATTTTATCCGAAGCTATCGAGCGGGCGCATATTTTCACTTCACAAGTCTTATAAATCCCATAAAGTAGGGTCACTAAACCCTTAGCTATAAAATGAGCAGTAGATCAAGTTTAACTCGGAGTCAAAATGTAACAAGTTATTTGTTCAAATGTCATTTGGGTCAAATATTTTTCATTGTCACTGAACACGTGTATCTATCTGTTTTGTTTCTTAAGCGGCTAAATTCAATATCGTTTTATTTTTTTAAAATTATTTTTAGTGGTAAAATTTTAATTTTTTTAAGATAAAACACCTTTTTATTTTTTTTTATAAACAAACAAAAAATTATTATACTATAAAATTTAAAATGATGTTTAATACAAATAATTTTTTAATTATTTAGTAAAGTAAAATCATAATAAGGTATTTACAAAAATGATAAAAGTACCCATTTTAAATTGATTAAACAATGATATTTTTAAAGGTTATTTTCAAAAAAAGTTTTTCTAAAAAACCAAAATAGAATCACATATATGAATATATTATTGTTGGTAACCGGTTAAGAAATGTCATAGTAAATATGTCAAGATTCTACGCATCGAAATTTCTAAGGTCACCAAATATCAAGTGGAAATCGGTCAAAACAAGCGGTAGACATTGTTAATATTTTCAACAATGGATGTCACCATATCATTTTATTTATGTGACGATTGGTTAAAACAAAACCGGTAAACTTGCTCTCATGAGAGATATGGGGTTGTTCGGTAGCAGGAGATTATTGAGGTTATCGGATATTTATGATATTTTTGTAATCCATATCGACATGAATTATGACCCTGTATGGTAGAGGTAGAAAATTAAGGAATTAATTAAGATTAAATGAATTAAGAAGGAGAATAATTTTTTTAATCCCGTTTGATAAGAAATTAAAGGGGATAAATGACATTTAAATTATGAAAATTAATGGAATTACATTATGAGATTTTAGTCCTCTTTCTTTTCTCATATAATTCATTAACAAAAACAATTTAACACGTAATCTTTCATAATTTTATCCACAATCATTTTCATTATACCAAACAGTCATTTTACTCCGTTTCATACCCTCCTTCTTAAACAATTTAATCTAAAATTATTTTCTCTTAAGTTTTATCCATATAATCATATTTTATCAAACCGACTCTATAATGGCGGAATAATCTTGCACAGTGGCATTAACCGTAATAATAACTGAACAAAAGTCCAATATCCGAATTTCGCTCCATCGCCATCAGTCTCTTCATATATCTCTCGTCCTACACAGTCTTTCCAGTTTCTCTGTTCTTCTATTTCCCTCGTTACAGACTTTACAGTTACAAAAAAAAAAGAAGAAAAACTCAACGACAAGAAAAGAGAAGCGCAATAACAATTTCCCACGCTTTCCAACCACCACGCAGAAGAAATCCATGGAAGACCTCGAACCTCCAATCACCACCACCACCGTCGTACCGACGACCGGCCAAAACACGCGCCTCGATATTCCGACAATCGATGCTTACGACGAATCGTACTACGTTGACAGCAACTGCTCCACTCCCTTCGTAAGCGCTCCGTCCAGTCCTGGCCGAGCATTCGATTTCGGCGCTGGAGGAGGTGGTGGATACTTCTACAGTGCTCCGGCGAGCCCGGTGCATTTCGTTCTCTCAACTGCCTCGTTGAGATCGTCTGGATTTGTGCCGTTATCTTCGGAGGCGTCGGAGGTTCGGGCGTCTGGTTCTGGATCGTTTGAGTTTGAGTTATCGGCGAGGTTCACCGCGAGCTACACTGACTTTGCGGTGACGGAGATCGGATCTATGTCGTCGGCTGATGAGCTCTTTCTTAATGGCCAGATCCGTCCGTTGAAGCTCTCCACGCATCTTCAGAGGCCACAGGTTTTGGCTCCTTTGGTGGATGAAGTGGAATCAGACAGTAATGGAGGTTCTGGAGAGGGAATGGGAGAGAAGGATATTAATCGGAATGGTGAAAATGTGTTTCTGAGGTCTAGGGATTTTAGAATGTGTAACAAGTCTCTACGGCGGAGGACCAGATCTCTCTCGCCTTTGAGGAACACTACGTCGTTTGATTGGTCTGAGCTAGTCGTCAAGGGAGAAGACGAAGGAGATGGACTAGTTCAACGAGCCAAGGCGATGCTAAATTCTCAGAATAACGGCGATGGTGACAGAAAAGGTTCTGGTGGTGAGAATGAGATCGTTTCCAACGAAACGACGCCGTCTGCATCTGCGAGCTCTTCCAGGTGCTCATCTGCTGGTAGGAACTCAAAACGCTGGGTATTTCTGAAGGATTTTCTTAGGAGCAAGAGCGAAGGTAGAAGTAACCACAAATTCTGGACGAACATTTCCTTTTCTCCAGCGAAAGAAAAGAAATCGTCAAAGTCGACTCAACAAACTCAACCGGTCAGTAATTCCAAGAAGAATACGATCGGAAGCGTTCCACTGCCGGATACACCAAAGCAGTCGAAGAAATCCGGTAAAGAAACGGTAAAGAGATCTCCGGCAACGGCAACTTGGAAGCCGGCGAACGGGATAGGAAAAAGGAGGATCCCACCATCGGCACACGAGATGCATTACACGGCTAACAGAGCACAGGCGGAGGAGATGAGGAAGAAGACATTCTTGCCTTACAGACAAGGGTTGCTTGGATGCTTAGGATTCAGTTCAAAGAGCTACGGCGCCATTAACGGACTGGCTAGAGCTCTGAATCCAGTCTCTTCAAGGTAAAATAAAATATACTCGTACTAGATCTTGTCTATAGAATTTTTTAATCCAAACATTTGTTCCCTCCACTAGTAGCAGACTAGCAGTATTATAGCGTTGTGTTGTTATTGACTATTGTAGTGCCTGTGATCTTTTGGCTTATTGAGAATGATGTTCATAGCTTCTGGATAAATTTTCCCTCATTGTAATGTCCCAAAGGGTGTTCAAGTCGGCCAACCGTCATTTTGATCAATTAAACAAATAAGCATTGATTAACCGAAAGTATAAACTAGACAAATGTAGTATATCAAAAGTTCTCAAAGTCCGATACAATGGACCGGTATAGCGGGGCTCGTGTGCATACGAGCGCACATGCGCATTAGGCTCAAGCTCAGTACGCCCCCGCAAGTGCAACTAGAGGATATAGATCGAGTTGTACTTGCCCACAAGTTAGGATCGCGAGCCGAATTGAGGCTAACCGCTCTGATACCATGTCAAAGTCCGATACAGACGGACCGGTAGAGAGGGATCGTGTGAATCCGAGCGCACATACACATTAGGCCCAAACCCAGCATGTAAACCCGGCGAGGTTCCATTCTAAAACTAATTGGTTATAGAAGTGGTTCACCGACCTTATATACTAGGCTCGCAGTGTTCCTCTTTCGTTGTGATAACTTATTATCTCCAACAAAAATCATAAAAATGAACCGATCTCTTAGTCACCAAACTCCGATAAAAAAAGGAAGCATATCGAGAAAGGAAAGTCGAAACACAAGCCAAAAGACAAACATCCAAAACGACGAAAATGGAGTGAACTTGTTAGTTGAAGAAGGAAAAAAAACTCTCATGATATTTGTTGACTGTTAGTAAAGATGGTAAACTTTGGTTAACTATAGTTCAGTTTTGTTTAAATGTTAATAAAAGAAACAGTCATAAATCATTTGGTGTTAAATTATTCTAGTTTCTCAAAAAGGCCCATACCAAATAATGGTGGGATAGACTAAACAGTGACCAAGAGCTGTAATACATTGCATAACAGTTTTTTGACGGAGAAAAATAAATTTATATATTTATTTAGTAATAAAAAATACAGAATTTCAGATTGGAAACTCCAAATTAGTTTATGGGTTAAATGTGCATATGACTCTTCAACTTTATCAAATCAATACACCTTTGCCTTCTCAGTTTGGGTCTAAAATTGGATCATCATAAGATGGAAATGAGGTTGTTGGGTCAGTCTATCTTTAACCAATAATTGTTCCTCATAGTTTATTTGACAAACGATTTTAGCTTGTTAGGTGAGTAGAAGGGTCATATTAATTTGGGGAGCCATATCCACCCTACAAGTGATATTTTTATTACTTTAAGCAAGGGACATCACTCGATGTTTTTTTTTTTTTTAATCGAAAAACAGTTAGGTTAGATTATATTATATATTATAGGTAGTCTACTCTAAATCATTCTTAGTGATGAAAATATAAGTTCGGGATCATCAGAAAAAATGGCGGTGTTAGGGCCTGTTTACCTTGCGGGTTTATAAACTAAATGATAGTTTATAAATCTTAGCTGATTTTGTGTAACCGTTTATATGTGTATGAGTTTTTATTTGAACGAGTTTATTTGGGTTTTTAAACCAGTAAAAAATAACCTTCTCAAGATGAGGTTATTTTTATTTGGTTTTTTAAACCCGTATAAACCCATTAGTTTATAAATCCGAATAAACTCAAACCCTTACTAAACAGGCCCTTAGGTGTCAAAATTTTCAAATGGTTAATCAGTCAACAACACGTTAAACTACTAACCTCATCGACCCTTTCATGTGTCACCCTACATGACTGCTCAGCGTTTCACTAAGGTGGTGCTCTATCCGCTCTCTCATCCAAATTCATCATTGACATTCATTTTAAGGAAGACGGACAACAAATTGTGCCGACAACGTTTTCTAAATAGTGAATCCGATCCTCCAAGAAATAACATCACAAACAGTAGGAGACACAACGTTGTCATGCAAGACCCGTTGCACCCTCTTAAGAATTTCAATAGAATCGGGCGCAAGAAAACCAAAAGTGTCGAAAACGAATGAAAGAAACACATGTTGGTTTTCAATGGAAGCTTTCTCGTTTATAAATGTTTAAAGTTTAACGCCTAAATTTTAAACGAATTTTAAAATGTGTTTATATTTGACTTATCTAAAAAATGAATACGCACGAAACGAGTTTTCTTTTATGAGCCAAATCCGGGTAGCTTAACTAATATTTTAGTCCTATAGTGTTATTACTCAAACGAGCGAATATTGACATGCTCAATACTCGTTTTAAACGACCCGATCCAAAAATCGAGCCTAAATTTTAAACGAGTTTTAATGAGATTATATTCCGCCAAAAAAAATTAAAGCAATTATAAATAGTTTTTATTTCATTTTGTTTTTTTAATGAGAAACATATGTTCGAAATTACTGAAGTCTCCCCGCCATTTACGATGCACAATTTGGCCGCCGACCTTTCTTCTCCGCTGAGACATTTTATCAAACAAGTGTAAGGCAAAATGAGGAGTGTGAGCCGTGAGGTTGAACGGAGAATCCTTACCTATCTCCATGGCGAGAAAACTCGAACCAAACTCGGCGAAATCCATGCCCACTTCCTTCGCCACAATCTTCATCAATCAAACCAAATCCTCTCCCATTTCGTCTCCGTTTGTAGGGCTCTGGACAAGGTTCAATATGCAGAGCTAGTTTTTGAACAAGCCCGTCACCCGAACATCTTCCTATATAACTCCATGATCAAGGGATACTCTCTTTTTGGTCCGTTTGAAAAGTCTTTGGACCTCTTTGATCTCATGAAAAGTCGCGGAGTTTGGCCCGATGAGTACACTTTGGCTCCTTTGTTTAAGTCCTGTAGTAATCTGTTTGATTTGGAACACGGGAAATGTCTTCATGGTGAGGCTATAAGGCTTGGGTATGCGAGCTATGATTCAATTTGTATTGGAGTTGTTGATTTGTATGTGAACTGTGCGAGTATGGAGGATGCACAGAAGATGTTTGATGAAATGCCTCATAGAGATATAGTTGTTTGGAACTTGATGATTAAGGGGTATTGCAAGATTGGGGGTATTGATAAAGGATTGCATCTGTTTAGGCAAATGGATGATAGGAGTGTTGTATCATGGAATTCAATGATATCTTGGCTTGCTGGTAGCGGAAGGGATAAGGAAGCCTTGGACATCTTCCATGAAATGCAACGTGATGGATTCGAGCCGGATGAAGCTACTGTAGTTACAATGCTCCCTCTATGTGCACGTTTGGGTGCTTTAGATATTGGTAACCGGATACACTCGGATGCTCAATCAAGTAACCTTATAAAGGATTTTATCACAGTGGGTAATTCAATAGTCAATTTCTATTGCAAATCCGGGGATACAGACTCCGCTCTTCGCGTCTTCAATCAAATGTCTTGTAAGAATGCGATTTCCTGGAATACTATCATCTCAGGCCTTGCATTCAATGGAAAGGGCGAGCTTGGCATTGAAATGTTTGAAGATATGATAAACAGCGGTGTGGAGCCTGATGATTCAAGCTTTGTTGCTGTCTTAACTTGCTGTTCTCATGCAAGGCTTGTAGAGAAAGGCCAATCTTTGTTCGAGTTGATGTCAGAAACGTACCAACTCCAGCCAAAACTCGAGCATTACGGGTGTATGGTGGACCTACTTGGACGAGTAGGATGTATTCATGAAGCTTTCAACATGATCAAAATCATGCCCATGAAACCAAATGCAGCTTTGTGGGGATCTTTGCTGAGCGCCTCTCGTACACATGGTGACGTTGAACTTGCAGAATGTGCTATCAAAGAGCTAATTGATCTCGAGCCATGGAATTCAGGTAATTACGTGTTACTGTCAAACATTTACGCAGAAGGCGGGAGGTGGGACGAGGTTCAGAGGCTAAGAATGTTGATGCTTATGAGAAGTGTTAAGAAATCTGCAGGGCATAGCAGGGTTAACAATGGCTCTTCAAGTAGTATAGAGAATAAACATCTGGTTTTGTCATCCTTGAGTATGATATTAAAATGATTCAATTACGGTTCAGAATAACTACCAGTCCATGGAGAGGTTTCGTCTCGAGTTCTACAAATGAAAATATCAGCTTTCTCAAAATGAAGAGTTATATTGAGTTGACACTTCCTGTGTTGTTTCCTTGTCTACAAAGCTGCCCTCTCGCGGCTGCAACCGATGAAAATTTGCTTAGCCATCCAAGGAAAGTGATCTCAGGTGCATCTTTTCAAGTATGCAATTACAGCAGGCCAGGTTCTTTAGCATACTCTTTTTCACAACAAATACCTATATATGGTTTTCGTCTATGTTCAAGTCCATAGTTTTTGAGTTATAGCTTGAGATGTTCGACGAGCAGTATTACCGTTGGGATTGGCATAATGAAAATCACAGTTAATCAAGAGGAAGATAGATATCTGATATCATCAGTTTTGATATGTATTGATGTCATGCCACAATTTCTGGTTTCAGTCAAGAAAACTAAAAATAAAAATAACACTGGAGATGCGGGGTATCGATCCCCGTACCTCTCGCATGCTAAGCGAGCGCTCTACCATCTGAGCTACATCCCCTTTGCTTTACTGTTGGACTTGAACAAATCTATACACGTTTGGATTGGCCGATAAAACAAATAAAATGGGGACCTCTATTTCGAACGACCCATTAACTATTATCCAATTTTCAGTGCCATAAGATGGGAGTAGTAATACAGACAGTTGATCAGATGAACTTGTTGGTTTATGAAAAGAGGTGCCATTTATATGTAATATATTTTTAGTAAATTTGTCAATACGGATGCCTGAAACCGAAGTGAGTAAATGATTGATAGTTAAAATGATAATGTGCATAAGAGATTATTCATTCACAGGTACATAAATAATACAATAAGAATTCCTAGTATGTGTAATTGATAGTCCATACGATAATGTGCACAAATGATTATTCATATTTTCACATTCATAGATTGTTGTAGATAATAAGCCCCACGAAAGTTGTGGACACTCCGAGTCTAGTATATAAGGTCAGTGGACTACTTCTTCAATTGTCAATTGGTTTTATAGAAAAGTTCCTCAACACCGGTTCTTCATCTTCTAACATAAAAATTTGATTCTTCATTGCTCAAATTATCTTGGTTTGCAGGTGAGGACTACGCGAAGAGCTTAATGTCAATTATAAACAAACATCTAATAAGGTGATACATGTATGTAGACCACGTTGGAAGAGAGAAAGATTATTCGGGAGATTATAATCTCCACAATAATCCCGATACTCCCTGTTGAATTGAATTTATAAAAAAAAAGTCAGAATAACCTCGCAAAAATAATCTCTTCAAATAACTTTCTACTACCATATTCAATTTATTTATCCTTCCTCGTATATGAGGTTATGGATAGGGTAGTTATACAAGCAACATTACTAAACTTTTACTTGGACGTCTATTCTCCACTACAATCCAAGTCAACTTATTATACGATGGAATTCTTCACGTGTTGGATTGGTAATGTACTTAGAATTTTATGCCAATTAGATTGGTAAGCATTCTTCACGTGGTGCAGTGACTGATAAAATAGCACGAGTGGGGATTCATGTAAAAGAGGCGCGCACACCAATTCATAATTTCAAGATCTGATTCACAAAAATGTGTTCTTTTTTGTGTGCCGTGGTGCACACCTCAGTAAAGTAAAATGATAGGCATAGAAAACAATCAGTCACATACTAAGCTTTTACTTGGACGTCTCTTCTCCACTACCACAACCCTAACAACTAAACATTAAAAAAACTAAATGAAAACTGGTTCTTAAGTGACTGAAAGAAGCGATGATAATATGTCTGCCAATCCTCCTCTTCAAAGCTCATCCTGCAGATGCAAAACACAAGCAATCAGCACAAAAAAACACAAGATGAAAGGGAACTAGGAAGATCAAGTAAATCCGGGTTAAAGAGAGAAACTCACATGTTCAGCATCATCCTCTGCCTTTGAAGCTGTGGCATCGCTGTCTTCTTCGTCATCTTCTTTGTCATCCTCGTCCTGGAAGAAGATTCATGAGTTATATATTCATAATTTAAAACTTCCGAAATAATCCGACTATGATTAAGTGCTTACATCTGACTCTGGTTCGTCCTTTGATTCCTGAACAAGGGAGAAGGTGAAACAGGTCAGCTTCAGATAACTTAGAAGACTATACAACAGAAGAGCTTAAACTGAAATTACCTCCTCCTCTTTCTTCTTTTCGAGCTCCTCAAAAGCAGCCTTCTCAGCCTGTGAGTTAGAACTATATTGTTAGCAGCAGTTAAAAGGTACTGAGATAATTTTTTTCTAAGAAAGGACGAGATTGCGTACCTCTTTTTGTTTGCCCCATGTCTGTTCAGCCAATTGCTTGGCGTACTCGGGATCATCACTGATCAATACATTGTCAAATAGAGTTCCAGATTTCACCTGAAAGCAATTGAACGTCTCACTAAGTCTGCAGTTTATCACAAGGAAGTTTAGGTAGAAAATAAAACTTTGCAATTTCAATATGACTTACCTGCCATAGCTCAACACCAACATACTTCAAATTGGGGTAAACATAGAGCTCTGTGTTATCCTTGAATTCTGCAAATAACATCAGAATTTGAATCAGAATCAGTAAAGTAATCACAGAAAATGTTCGAAAGTAGTTCTGAGATTTGAGATTGCGATGTCGAACCTGGGTTGTCAATCAATGGTGCCTTCCACTTGCCCTTGTAGTTGGGGTTCTTGATTTTCTGCAGGACATTGCAAGTTTATAATACATTCAAAATGTTTAATAAGTTTTCAATGAAAATGGTGTGAAAGTGCATACCTTTGCCTTCCACGGGCCCTTGTACTCTGGGTTAGGAATGGTTGGGGCAACCCATTCACCATCTTCCTCATCATCCCAGTCCTCAGGCTATATCGCAATTCAATATACCAAAAATTAGAATATTAAGTTGAGATGGGTGAATATAAGAGCAGCAAATTAGCCAGTTCAAAATAAAATACCTTCTTAGCATCAGTATCAGTGATCTCTTTGGGAATGTCATCATATCCCTCTGGCTTCTTGTCTTCAGGATCAGGAATGAACTCCTTCTCATCCCAGTCTTCAGGCTACATAACAATGCCAAAACCTAATTATTAAATGATTTGAAAAAACCCAAAACCGATACAAAACACTGCTTATATAGAAGCCAAATCATTTTACCTTCTTTGCTTCAGGGTCCTTGATCTTCTTTGGAGGAAGGATGTCCCAGTCCTCATACAAGCTACCAGTTTGTTTCTCCTCGTTGTCGATAAGAATGCTGTATGTAGAATCAGGGCGGAGAATGAAGGTGTAAACATGAGATAACTGGTCAGTCTCACATGGGACATCCTTCTTGATCAAGTGGTTGGTCTCATTGTGAGTCAAAATAGCATGGACCTTCTTAGTGGTGTAGCCACATATGTCAGGTCCAAACATAATGCTGCAAGAGAAGAACACACGAATCAGTAAATCATAAGCAAATAACATTTCAAGAAAAATTGAAATAGTAGAAATTGATCAAACCTGTATGGGGTGTCACCACCGAATTTCTTTTGGTCAACATCGCCACTGAGCAACTTCATGTAGCCACCACCACAGTCAAGCTTCTGTTCATGCTTAACAGAAAACTGGAAGACTAGAGTCTTATCCTTGTTGCTGAACTCTGGGAATTCAGCAGATATGGCGTAAAACCTATAATCCTCGCTTGTCTGGATACCTGAAAGCGAGTAGTCCAAGTTAAAACTAAACCAATGTATCATTGTTATTACCACAAACAATGGAATGATCTTCAAGCAACAAAATTCGTGGATAATGCTACTGTAGGAGATCAAAATACCTTTGTCGTTAGCATCGCCATTCCATTTGCCAGAAGTGTAGTTCCATTCTCCAGCCATGTTCTCATCTTTTTTCCAGTCTGATTTAACCCATCGGTTTTCCCATCCCTCTGAAAAGACAACGCAAAACATGAGATCAAATGCAACAAATTCATAGCATCAGAAATGCAACACCGGTAACGGTAATCAAAATATCAGATAACCAGCAAAACACAGCAAAAAGACTGCACTGCAATGTAAATACGCGGTTGATAAGCTCCACACGGGATAATTACACATGAAATACAGCGAATTTACATAGGAAACGCAATGACAATCGATTCATAATAATACATCGCGAATACACAATCGAAGATCAGTCGCAATAAACAAGATTAAAGATGCGCAAGACCAAATCACCTACAGGAAAGCAATAATAATAAAAAATATATATACCATATCGATCTACAGTTCTGCTTTAGACTGAAACGCTCACTAGGACTATAATTCAATTCACAAAACGGATCAGATCCCGTTGTTTAACGAGATCGTATACAATAGAGATCCAAAAAACCAGATCCACGACCAAAAAAAAAAAAAAAAACTGCAATCACAACAATGGGCACCAACTTTATGTGAATCGATTCAAGCACATCAAACTCCAAGCGTTTGAATGTCGCACACCAACATTATATATACAAATGTAATCGATATAGAAACATCCAAATTTGACTAAAAACTCGATCTACACAAAATCAAATGAACGAGTAGACAACTGCAAACATCATAATAATTGTGAATTCAAGTAAAATTAGCGATCCAGATAGAAAACAAATAACGCGAGAAGGATTCTGATTGCGTTTACCTTCGAAGCGTTCTTCGAAGAAGACTTTAGCAGAAGAGATGGCGAAAAGAGAGAGGAGAATGAGAGCAAGAGCGCTAGGGTTTCGACTCCTGAGATCCATGGCTAAACCAAGAGACGTAGTGAGAAGTGAGAGCGTGATACAGGGAGATCCAGCAGCTGCTTAATATAAAGGACACGCTCGATAATCTTTGAACGATCTAACCTTTTCGATTTGGAGTTTAGCTTAGCTGTCAATATTGCGTCCACATGTACCACTAATGTATTGCCACGTGGCATTTGTATGTCATTTGGATGACATGGCGTACTTCCATTGGACAATCCGCATACTAATGTGTCACTCTCTCGAATTTGCCCAACTAGATTACACGATTGTACGTTGAATAACTAACAATTTACGATACTGCCATTTTCAATATTTTTTTTTTCTGCAGATTGTTTTCCTTTAGCAGCGGAATATCCTCCCTTATCTCTCCATTTTAGTTTCTGATTTTTTAACATTAAAATTACAATTTTATTCTAATATCTCCTCCATTTTAGTTTCTGATTTTTTTAACATTAAAACAATTGTATCCAAAATCACGTGAAAACACTATACACAATACATAATTACATATACATAGAATATAACTTATTCAACACAATATTCATTCAACCGAATTAAATATGTTGGTATAATATCAGAATGGTAGATGGTATTGGTATAATATACATGATATCATAACTTTAAAATACTTTAGGCAACTGACACACAATTTTAATAACATTTCACCTATCGAGTTATATAACAATTAATTATTTAAAATAAATAATATAATTGTATCTAAAATTCAATCGAGATTAAAAATTTAGTGAAATAAATCTCAAATGTAGAAATCTAAAGTCCACAAAAATTTCACAAACACCTACATTGGCAATATGAGTGTTGTCTAGTGGGCACACAACGACGTTGGACACTCTACGAACAATTGTGGACTTGCGTGACAAAGTGTTTGGAACTTGGGTGTTGGTACACACGAGGTGCAATGAAGTAGAAGGCTCGACAATTGTGGAGCAAACTAACATATTATAACAAAGTAGAGGTTTGTTTTAGGCATCAATGTTGACCATACAATTAGGATCACGTCTATATATAATCCTCTATCACTTGTCATATTTCTCTCGAGAAGTGTGAGTTCTCTTGATATATTTACTTATTTAATTTCTCTCGATCGATATGTTTCTTATGATTCCCAACTTGTCCTTAAAGCTTTGTAATTCTCGATTTGTGTCCTTTATAAGTTCTTTTTTCGTTGTCAAATGTTAACTTGTCATTGCTTTCATCTCTTTAGGTTGTTATCGAAGGTGATGCTATCAAACGTCAACAAGTTAACGTGGTAAAAGGTGAAAAATAGGTGTACATTGATTGGTGTAGCGTGCTCTTGTTGCATAAATGCTATAAGCATACTGCGTTTAATGTGTATTTTATAATACAATAAACAATATATATACATGAGTGATGAGAGGAAAATAGGGTCAACTACTAATCTTAGAATCTCTCCAACTCTTAACACATAAGATTTTATAGAATATACCCCCCAACCCCAAGAGTGAAGTCATGTTCTGTGCGTTGTAACTTGTGAAGTAGAAGGTGAAACCGTTTTCGTTGTAGGGGTTTTGTGAGAACTTCTGCTAACTGATCTTCTTTTGAAACAAAATTAACTCGAAGCTTACCCTTTTGCACTTGTTCTTTCAACAAATGATAGGTTACTACAAGCACAACACCATAACAAAGCAAGATATAAAATTAAAATAATTATAACGAATCAATAATAAGGATCAATATATATTAGAAATTCAAAAATAATAAACTAGGACATAAATTATAGGGTTTACTTTAAAATAGTTATATAGTAATAAAATAATGGTAAAATTTTTATAATATAAAATACAAATATTAAAAATATATATATTTTTTAAGCGGTGAATACGAGTCGGATAGATGGGTGGATGGTGGGTCGGGTGATGGGTGGATGAGACGTTCGCCCACATCATACCCGATCCACCACCCTCTTCATCCGCTACCCGCTTTCACCCGTCTTTTACGGATTTTCACCCTTTTTCGTTAGATCGGTGACCAAGTATCCGCGGGATACGGGTGAAATTGTTATACCTTCTTGACGTAGTTGGTGCATTCATGTTTGAGTTTGTGAAACATGCAAAAATGAGTTGGAGATTGTTAATTGTATCCCACATTAAAAAAAAGAAGAAGGGAGTTTCACGATGAACATATAAGTATGCAAGTCATATTTTTTTTCTCAAACTTCATCTCACTATAATATTTGATAAAACACTATCACTTTTTCAAATCGAAAACGACTGGATCTAGAGCGAACCAGTCTTTCAAAACCAGAAGAACACAAAAGAGTTTGTTGACGCAGTTCGAGTTAAGCTCTACTCTACGGGATCTCAGGAGGGGAGAGCCAACCCAATCCACTAGGTAGAGTTACAGTGTAGAACGGTTACAGGATGAGCACACAAAAACCACAAGAAACCATACGAGATCAAGAATAAGATAACAAGAACAAAGATAGATGAGAGGTCTGTAAACCACCAAAGGTACCGATCTGTGCTTTGAGTCAAAGCAAGATCTAGACAACAGAGAACGTCTCAAGACAACAATCGGACGAAGCACTCGGCTCGGATCTCTCTCTCACTGGTGTTTCTCTCTATCCTCACTTTCAGATCTAAGGTTTCTCATTAGAAGTGTTTCGGCCACCTTAGGGTTGACGACAGAGAAGAGAGCTTAAGTACTCAGTGCCACGAGGTAATACTTCAGCAACGCAGCATTTAACCATGCAACGCTTCAAGCCGCTTCATAACCTGGTGAGATGGACTGGGGCACTTACCATTGGGCCTCGATCAATTAGGCCCAACCGGCCCTGCATTCAGCCCATCCTCAATAGAACACAAGCACCCTGTCCAACCCATCATCAAACCCAACCGGCCCTCACACTTAAACTCAGACCCACTAATCTGTGGCTAACTCGAACCGGGTTTAACTAATTCCTAACAAATGCCCTCCTAAACCAGGTTCTACGACTGCATACTACCAGTAGTGGATTAGTGGTACTCCTGTCCATCATCAATCCAGTGTTGCTGTCCTTCTCAGCCATCCTCAATATGCAAAGAATCTCTGCAATATGAGAACTTGTCAGCAGGGACAATCTTGGTTCCAAAATCAGTTGGATTTACATCTCCTTTGATTTTTTGTATCACCAGTTGCTTGTGCTTGATCTTCTTCCTTATGTAGTGGTACCTGATATCAATATGTTTTGTTCTTTCATGATACATGGGATAATTACATAAGTACAAAGCACTTTGACTATCAGTATATATAACAAGAACATATGTCTTATTTTCTATTTCTTCTAACAATCCTTTGAGCCATGTAGCTTCTTTGGCTGCTTCAGTGGCAGCCATGTACTCAGCTTCGGTTGAGGACAGGGCTACAACTGATTGTTGTTGAGACTTCCAGGAAATGCAATTCCCAGCCCAAGTGAAGTAAATAGCTGTAGTAGACTTCATGTTATCCTTGTTACTAGCATAGTCAGAATCTACAAATCCAATCAGGTTAGTACGAGAGATATGTTTTTTATATACAAGACATTTATCCTTGGTACCACACATATATCTGAGTAAATATTTCATAGCATCCCAGTGAGGCATACCAGGATTAGACATATATCTACTTAAGACAGATATTCCAAAAGCAAGATCAGGTCTAGTGCACAACATGACATACATTACAGAACCAACAGCAACATCATATGGTATGTTAGACATTTTACTTTTGCCTTCATCAGAGGTAGGGCAATCCTTTTTAGACAACTCAAGGTGCCCTCCTAAGGGTACAAATGCAGGTTTACAATTAAGCATATTAAACTTCTGCAGAACTTTATGCACATAATCAGTTTGAGATAACAACATGAATTTCTTAGATCTATCCCTAGAGATGGAAATTCCTAATATTTTCTTAGCATGTCCTAGGTCTTTCATGTCAAAGTGATTTTTAAGATCATGTTTTATGCTAGCTATAAGAACTTTAGAAGGAAATATTATAAGTATGTCATCAACGTACAGTAGCACATACAAGGGATCATGCTTCTTTATATTCTTAAAGTATAAACAAGTATCATATTCACTTCTGACAAAGCCCAATTTAGACATACAAGAATCAAATTTTAAATTCCATTGTCTAGGGGATTGTTTCAATCCATAGATAGATTTGTTAAGCAGGCAACATGCATTGATATTTTTGGAATCAATGAAGCCCTTAGGCTGTGACATGTAAATTGTTTCATTTAAATCACCATGCAGGAATGCAGTCTTAACATCCATTTGTTCTAATTCCCAGTCAGAAACAGCAGTCATTGCAAGCATAAGTCTCAGAGTTTTATACTTAACTATTGGGGCAAAAATGTCATTATAGTCTATTCCTTCTCTTTGTGTAAACCCTTTAGCTACCAGTCTAGCCTTATATTTGTCAGGTTCATTAGGAGATAGACCTTCTTTTATTTTATAAATCCATCTACACTGAACTAGTTTTGAATCTTTAGGTTTGTTAACTAAGGTCCAAGTGTTATTAGCATGCATAGAGTCGATTTCATCTTTCATAGCAGCTATCCAAAGTTTTGAATCCTTACAGTTAACAGCTTGTTCATAAGTATCAGGAGTGTATGGATTTTTCACAACTGAAGCAATAATAAGAGCATATTCAGCAATATTAGCATATTTCTTATTTGGGATGATAGTTCTAGGAGCCCTGTCCCTAGTTAGCTGGTACGGACCATGAAAATCAAAACGACCTGAGTTAGTGCTACCTTGTCTTGTACCAGGGGAACTTAGGTCGTTATGGCTTTCATGGCCTATTCCATCACTGGGGGACAAGGTGGGAACACTAGGGTAATCAGAAATATTAGGCTCATCTACCCCCCTTAATTGTTGATTATGTAAATTATTACTTTGTTCAGGTTGTGAAGGGAAGTTACTACTTTCATTAGTAGTAGTATCATCTTTAGGTAGATCACTACCTTCAGAATAGTCACCAATGTCGAATTCAATTTCAGCATTGTTGTGACTTGCACTGGGCATGTAAAAAGAGGTTCCAACATTGGAATTCTCTTCAGACTCACCAGTAGTGCTACTAGTCTCACTGGGATGTTTATTTTTAAAGTGAAAGTCTGTTTCATTAAAGGTAACATTCCTAGACACAACTACCTTATATCCTCCAGGTTGGATAAGGAGTAGTTTGTAACCTTTTACACCCTCTGGGTACCCTAACATAATACCCTTTTTAGCTCTTGGTTGCAGCTTGCCTTCACTCACATGAGTGTAGGCCGTGCATCCAAAAGGCCTAAGGTATTTGAGATTATGTTTCCTATTAGACCACAGTTCATAAGGAGTTTTGAATCATATAGCTGAGGAAGGGGATCTATTGATGAGATAAGAAGTTGTAGTAACAGCTTCTCCCCATAGGGAAGGTTTGAGACCAACACTAACTAGCATACATCTTGCCTTTTCAAGCAAGGTCCTATTCATTCTTTCAGCAGTTTCATTATGCTGAGGTGTTCCAAGGATGGTTAAATGTCTTTTAATGCCTTGTTCTTTACAAAATTCATCAAATAATTTGTTACAGAATTCAAGCCCATTGTCAGTTTTTAGACATTTAATCTTTTTATTAGTTTCTATTTCAACAAGGTTTTTCCAATTCTTAAAAATTTCAAAGGCTTCATCTTTGGTTTTAAGAAGATAGACCTAAATTTTCCTAGAGAAGTGATCTATAAAAGAGATAAAGTATCTCCTTCCACCTATGGTATCAACCTGAGCAGGTCCCCAAAGATCATAATGGATGTACTCTAGAGGTTGTTTGGCTACATAACTAGAGGTTGTGAAACTATGTTTGGTTTTCTTTCCTAAAATACAGATTTCACATATATATAGGTTAGTAGGTTTATTATCTATCAGACCTTGTTGATACAAACTAAGCATTCTCTTATTTCCCATGTGTCCCAGTCTACTGTGTAGCAGAGTAGTTTGAGCTAGAGTCATTAGATTTGTTGTTTTAGACAGATTAATTTCAGGTGATGTAATAACATGGTATAGACCTCCTTTATTAATGCTTCTAATTAGCACAACATTATCTCTAATTACATCTCTAACACCATTTTTGGTGACAATGGTACAGTTCAAATTATCAAAGACAGATTCTGATAATAAGTTTCTCCTAAATTTGGGAACCCATCTAACATTTTGCAAAACTCTAGTAACACCATCATGCATACATAAAGGTACATTTCCAATTCCTTTTATAGCTAAACTAGTGTTATCACCTAGCATAACTTCTCCAGCATTATACAGATCGATGCTACTAAAAACAGATTTATTAGAAGTAGCATGCATAGTACATCCAGAGTCAAGAATCCAATCATTCATGATATTAGAAGAGGTAGCACACACCAGTAATTCATGATGATATAAACATGCATTAAGAGGCATTTTATACTTAGAGCAATCATGTTTAGATGAGCATACAAGCAGTTCATTAGGATAATCAGATACACATAAAGATGCAGAATGAGTAGATTTATCTTTGTTAGATTCATCTTTCTTTTTCTTCCTACATTCTTCCTGGTAGTGTCCTAGTTTACTGCAATAGAAGCATTTTTTATTCTTTTTATCAGAATCATTTGAGTACGTATTTTTATTCTTTTCTGGTTCATATTTCTGCTTATATTTTGATTTGTTTCTTTTATTTCCTTTCATCAAAAGGGCCTCAGATTTATCATCAGTTTTATGACTAGTTTTAAAGACTTTCATACTTTCATTTTTTTGTATTATTTGTTCTAGTATTTTGTCCTTAGATATTTCATCATGACTAAACTGGATCACATCTTTAAAATTGTCAAACTGACTAGGCAAGGCATTCAATAAAAGTATAGCAGAATGGTCATCAGAGATTTTGTCATTACATCTTTCTAAGTCTTGAGTCAATTTCAGAAAAGTGTCTAGATTATCATGCAAAGACAAGTTGACATTCATTCTAAAATTGAACAATCTACATAACAGAGATATACGGCTAGGCAAAGATTTTTTTAGATAAAGATCTTCTAATTTTTTCCAGAGCAAAGAAGGGTCAGTGAGACTTATAACCTGACGAGCCACGTCGTCAGCTAATCGTATAAAAATCTCAGAGTGAGCTTGCTCCTCAAGCTCTTGTTTCCTATTTGGGGAAGTATCCGGAGGGAACTTTCCTTGTACAGTGGTCCAGCACTTCTCCTTGATTAGGATTGCTTTCAGCTTCAGTTGCCATATGGCAAAGTCAGAGGTGCCATCAAAGGGCTTAATCCTCAGTCCTCACTGTGTTTTCCGACATAGTCCCGTGTATAAGAAGACACGATCCCAGATGTCGTACTTAGGGTCTATGTGAGGGCAGTCTTTAGAATTAAAGATCCTGCCGTCCTGTGTTAAAAATCAAAGATCCTCAAAAAAAGCACTGTAAGTTTTGGGTTCTTTTGATTTTCTTGTACCTAGGGTTCCTTAAGCAACAATGCTTGAAGGGATGATCCTCTTTTCTGGGGTTTTTAACAAGCCAGAAGATTTTCAAAGACGGTTTTGAAGATGAAACGAAAAAGAACGATAGGTTTAAGCGGAAGCAATTTTTTTTTTAAAAAAAAAAAACTTGAAACTTCAGAGGACGAAAAACTTGTAGAGTAAAGGAAAGATCGATTGAGAAAACCATATTTCCAACTCTAAGTCGAGAAAACAATGCTCTGATACCAATTTGATAAAACACTATCACTTTTTCAAATCGAAAACGACTGGATCTAGAGCGAACCAGTCTTTCAAAACCAGAAGAACACAAAAGAGTTTGTTGACGCAGTTCGAGTTAAGCTCTACTCTGCGGGATCTCAGGAGGGGAGAGCCAGCCCAATCCACTAGGTAGAGTTATAGTGTAGAAAGGTTACAGGATGAGCACACAAAAACCACAAGAAACCATACGAGATCAAGAATAGGATAACAAGAACAAAGATAGGTGAGAGGTCTGTAAACCACCAAAGGTACCGATCTGTGCTTTGAGGCAAAGCAAGATCTAGACAACAGAGAACGTCTCAAGACAACAATCGGACGAAGCACTCGGCTCGGATCTCTCTCACTGGTGTTTCTCTCTATCCTCACTTTCAGATCTAGGGTTTCTCAGTAGAAGTGTTTCGGCCACCTTAGGGTTGACGACAAAGAAGAGAGCTTAAGTACTTAGTGCCACGAGGTAATACTTCAGCAACGCAGCGTTTAACCATGCAACGCTTCAAGCCGCTTCATAACCTGATGAGATGGACTGGGGCACTCACCATTGGGCCTCGATCAATTAGGCCCAACCGGCCCTGCATTCAGCCCATCCTCAATAGAACACAAGCACCCTGTCCAACCCATCATCAAACCCAACCGGCCCTCACACTTAAACTCAGACCCACTAATATGTGGCTAACTCGAACCGGGTTTAACTAATTCCTAACAATATTTTAACTATTTTTCAGTTGATTACACGGGAAACAAATAGACATTTCTAGAACACAATCTTCCTTACCTATTTTTGAATATTATTTCTCGCACTTCCCATTCATCTTGTCAATTAATGATTTCAAATTTCGGTTATTCCCTCTAATCAACATATCCACCTTCATATGCATTATCGGATGCGTGATAAATTTGTATAGTTTCTTCATGCTTTGAGATAATTATTACTTGAACCGATATAAACTTATTTGAGTTGTTAGTCCAAATGTGAATACGAAGTCAATTAGTGTAAATAAAGGTTTGTTAACGGAGTTTTTCTTGTCATTGTGTCATATTACGGTTGTGGGTTGTGCCATCACACGAACTGCATTTGATTATTAGTTATTGGAATGACGTGACATCCTTCCATTGGGCAACCTACAAACTAATGTGTCACACTATTAAATTTATACGGTTAGATCACATGACTGTACATTGACTAAATAACTATTTACTTAATTGGATCATCATTGCGAGTGCTTTCGAATCGTTCGTCTTTCTTAAGTATTTTGATTTCTTGTAAATTAATGGAATTCAAATAGGGTTAAATTTGTTCATATAACAATAGTTACAATGTGAAAATGGCAAATAACAAATATATAATGTTAATATATGAATCATAAAACTCATCCGAACCTCCACCCAATGTAACAACGATTGCATGAAACAAATGATATGTAAGAACCACATTCTCATATAAATGACAATGCGAAGTTACAAGAGATTTTTTAAAGTTTTTCAATTCTTTGATTAATGTGGATAGGTGGAAGACCTTGAATTTTCAAAAGAGTTGAGATTCCAATTCATTTAATTGTTTGAAGATATTTTCAATATTGATTTGTAAGATTCGCTTTTGTTTTTTGGAGTTCGTTATGAGGTTAAACATTTCATTTCCCCTAAAGTTAACACGCCAAATTTGTTTAACGATGTCCTCAAACGCTTTGCGTTTAGTCCACATCATTTCAAATTTAAGCGGTTGTAGGGTGATCGACATCAAGTTCGTTAATTCTAGTAATATTTGACAATGGTCCGTTATTGTGAATGCATGTTTTTTTTAGGGGATACCACTAGAGGATCTGATTATGAATTAGGACACAGTCAAGTCTTTCAATTATATTATATGTGCCGTTACGTTTTTTCTCCACATGAATTGGTTGCCCGTTGTTTGGACATCATCGAGATTACACAAGTTCTAAAAGTTATTGAGTATATTTAATCTGTTAGAATTGATTGTGACTCCTCTTGTTTCTCGGCATGATTTTGGATTTCGTTCAAGTTTCCCATGATAATGCATGATATTGGTAATTCATTGATTAGATTTGTGATTGAATGCTAAAATTGGGTTTTTGATATTTTTAGAGTTGGTGCGTAAAAAAAACAATGTTCAATTGCGGTTTTGATTGTTACAAACTAAATCGATACAAATAAATCAATCGCTTTTTGATATCAGACTTATCGTTTGGTTGCATAAAACTCCAACTCCCCCACTAGCGGAATAATAAATGATGTAAGAGCAAGTGCATTGATTGATCTTAAATGTGTTCTTATTACCACATAAGAGAGATGACAATGAAGAGGTTCAAGAATTTTTCATCTTATACAAGATTACCACAAAATCAATTTTAACCCTATAAGTATGTCACTTGTGATGACATATTTAGAAACAACTCAATTGGTTATTAATATCATTATACAAATTAAAAATATAAATTAATTTATTAATAACCTGTAAAATACTTTTATCAATTCATAGACACCCATTTTATGTATGTTTGTATTATTTTGATTTTTTATCCATATACTTAATACGTATAACATAATACATACTTTATAATATTTAAAATATAAGATTTTATCATATAGTATAAATTTTAATTTATATAAATCATAAAGTATAATATTTAGTTACTATTTATTTAATATAATTCGTTTATATATTATTGATAAAAAAAATAAAAATAGATAATATATAATATGTATGTTAAGAACAAATAGCGTGTTGTATTGATGTGAAAATAAATTTTAGTTGTATACTTAAACTGACGTGGAAGAGAGGAAAAAACGGAAAAGGTGAAAAAAACGAGTTAAGATTAATGTTGTTTATTCTCTATGGTGGGTGCTCTAATACCTAGGGTTGGACATGAGACGTGATTGAGGTCGTCCCGCGTATCATCCTGCAAATTATAAGCGGGACGGGACGAGATTTAAAACTATTTTTTTTCATCCCGTGCATGCCTTGTCCCACTTGGACGGGATGGAACGGGCCTAATCTCGCAATAATTATGCATTAATTATATTCAACATTTGTACATGTTTTTTTCTCATGATTAAAGACACAAATGATTAAAAAAACTCGATACTCCCTCCGATAAAAAATAGAGGGCAAATTTGGTTAGTAGGCTATTTAGAGAAATAGTGATAGTAAGTAGGCTTTTTTTGTTTTTCAATTAAGTAAATATACCCTCTTATTTTTTTTACCGTCAAACCTTCTCCATCCTCTTGTTTTCTTCTTTCTTCCAAATGCTTTTTAAAAACTGAATATTTTTTTTTTATTTTCTTTTATTAACTTTTTTTGTCTTTTTTATTTTCTTTATTTTTTATTTATTTTCTAGAATGGAGAATTTTTTCACACACCGGAATTATCACATACCGGAATTATCACATACCGGAATTTCCACATACCGGAATTTCACATACCGGACCAAAATTTTACATACCGGAATTATCACATACCGGATTTTCACATACCGGAATTTTCACATACCATAATTTTCACATACCGGATTTTCACATACTGGATTTTCACATACCGGAATTATCACATACCGGATTTTCACATACCGAAATTTCACATACCGGACATTTACATAGCGAAATTTACATACCGGAATGAATTTTTAATTGTCTAATATTTAATTTTGCAAATTTTAGGGGGCTCGTTGTAATTTTACAATTTTTTATTTATTGTAATTTGCGTATATGATGACGGTTTGCAAAAATGGGTCCATCACCGTCTCCTTTGATTTCCAAAAGACTTGTTCTTTTTCCCAGTTGACGATGACAAATTGACAAGACGTGGAGAAGTTGAGCATTATTTGAGTGGAGAATTATATGTTAAAATTGTCTCAAAATAAAAGTATTATGTAAACAAAATAAATAGCGGACAGAAAGCACAAGGATCAAGTGCTGATTGTGCAGCTAGTTTTAATTCAGAAATTTCTGGAATGAAATTTCTGCTATGAACTTTTCATATGAAATTTCTGGTATGAAAAATTCTGGTATGAAAAAATTCTAGTATGAAATTTCTGGTATGAACTTTTCGTATGATAATTTCTGGTATGAAATTTCTGGTATGAAAATTCTGGTATGAGAATTTTAGGCATGAGAAATTCAGTCCAGAAAATAAAAAATAAATAAAAAAGGCAAGAAAAATAATAAAAGAAAACAAATTCAGTAATTAAAAATTAAAAATTATACTTATATAATAAATAACAAACATCATTTATTCTTTCTTTATAATAGAAGGGTTAATAACTTTTACCTACTATTAAATGAAAGTGGTAAAAATTTGGGGTACATTTTCTTAAACAAAAACTAAAAAAAGCCTAGTATGTCAAATTCTCCCAAAAATAAATGTCGTTTTAGCATTAGAAATTTGATCAAAATTATCTGTCGTTTTAAGTTTTCTAGGCCAATAAATGAACAATAATTATAAGAAATGTTCTTGAAAATTGGTGTAAATGATTAATTTTAGTTTCTTATTGGTTTAAAAGAAGGTTGAATATTAAATATGTGATAAGATTTAGAAAAACTTTACAAAATCTATGTTATTTAATATTTTTCTTAAAAATTGTGTCAAAGGCTAAAATGACAGTTATTTTTTATCGGAGGTAGTATCAAATTACCAATTAAAGAGACCTACATTAGTAGTTAGCACATTCTAAACGAATATAAGTTACATCAAAGTGTGTTTACCAATTCACATTCAAAAAACGTATCAATACTAATGATAATATACAAAATATAACATTATTTTACATGTTGTAAATCACAAACATTTAAAAAAAAATGTTATATTTTAATATTTTATTACTTTTATAATTCTTATTAATAAAAAACTATAAATTATATATTATTTATCAATATAATATTTTTAAAATATAACAATGTTATTTATATATACGCGGGACGGTACGGAATTAACGGGAATGAAAAGTTTTTGACGAAACAAAACGGGATACACATTTTTTTTCAAATCCCCAAATCGGGACGAGATTAACGGGATTTATGACCCTCCCCCTTCCCCTAACTCCTGCTCGTAGTGTCATACGTTCACTCGTTCAGAGCATCTCGAAACGGGTTTTCTCCCACTTTTTAACAGAAAAAAACATGCCAGTCAGGCCGCCAGCAAATAGCAACCCGGAATCTAGAACTATAAGAACGCGTATCAGGAATCTCCCATTGTCAACGATAACGACCAACCGACATTTCTACATTCTCGTCTTCCTCCTCTTCTTCGTCTTTTCTCCCCTTATGTGCTTATTGTTTCTCTATTTATCCAACCAGACTGACACGAAAGAGTGAGGTGCAATCAAAGCTTTTATCACATGTTTACTGTTGAGATTCTTACTTCTTGATGCAACTTTGTTGTCCTCGCTTTCAAATCTCATCTTATTCTTCTCAGTCTTCTGATTTGAACTCATCCGAAGAGATCGGAGCCGCGGTCTTCTGGTTTTGTCGGCATGGATTTCGATCTGGAGAAGAAGAGGTTACATGTTTTGTTGTTCATTGTTGGTATCATTGCTCTCGGAATTACTGGTATGTTCAACTTCTTGATTATTTTTTATTCATTCCAAGTAATATGATCCAGTTTAGGGCTTCAATTATCATTGGTTTGATATTTGCTTAGGGTTTGGAATTTCATCTGATAACGTGTGGAATTGAAATTCTTTTGATTGACTTTGTATTTGGCTCGTCGACTGCTATGGATTATGGTAAAGTTTCAGCCGAATGTTTTGAAATTCCTGTTGCTACAGATCGATTCAGAATAGATCGAACATAATTGTTTCCTCATGCCAACAGCTTGGTATTTCTAGTGCTTAGGTCTTTGTTGCTGTTTTGTAAAAAAATGATTTGTGATTGCAATTCAATTTTTTCGCCTGGCCTTTGGTGACAAGATTCATGCACCTCCCTGATATATAGCTTTGATCTTAGCTACTGAGTTCGGGGAATAGAAGTCCTTAATGGGAATTAGGAGTTTGTCCTTAATGGTTTATATGTGATCCGTTTAAAGGGCTAGCAAGTAGCAACCTATCACTAAATGACAGGTTTTGCTCTTACCTGTTTCTTCCAGAATTTTTGTTTGAAAACTTTGTTGCCAGTTATTGTATCGTATGCTATCTGTTTTATGCCATTTATTTAGCGGATGATTGCTCAATCAATGAATAGATTAAGTTGCCACTTACAGATAAATATTTCCCTTGCAGAGCTGTATCTTTTTGAAAAATCCCCACTTAGATACGTTGTTCTGTTGTAAAAATTTGAATTGTTCGTAACAGTCGAAGGCTATTAGGAGGACATTGATGCCATTGAGGTGGCTGTAAGTAGTAATCATATAGACCATATTCCTCTTCTTGGCATTCTTTACCAAACTGTTACTGATCCTGAAACTCCATCTGCCACCAGAACCACTAGGGGCAATGATATAAACCCAAGTTATGAATTTTATTAATCATAATTATGATCTCCATTTCCCCATTTTCTAGTTTCCTTCAATTGACCACATTCCCTCTTATTCATTTTACATGCACTAAATCACTAATCCACTTTTCATATGTAGTTACATGCACTTCTCTACTTTGGTACAAGCTTCTCATATGCCAAAAATGAGCTTATTAGTACTCTTTCATCATAAGTAGATGTTGTTTATGCCGAAAAATACTCATAACCTTTTAATAACATGTAAGAAGTTTGCATCAAACTAAGTGTAAGTCAACTAAGCTGTGTTACTTATTTATTATAAAAGGAGGAGCTACATCTTGTACCTCGGCAGTCAACAGAATTGGAATTGAATAGAAGTAACAGTTCGTGAGATTCTTCAATTGGCTGAATTGCAAGGTTCTTGCTTTCAGATTTCTCTCTTTCCTGTGTATGCAAGATTTACCAGACGCAGGCTTAGAGCAGTGAACATTCTTGCTTGTTTCATCTATTATGATGAGACTTGAACCTTCAAGACTCAATATTGGGAATTTGATCTTTTGATTAGAGATTCAACTACCAAGATTGATAATGCTCATTCAGAACATAGTCCTTATATAACCTACTGCCTGCCTAAAAGATAGAATAAAGATAACGATAATTATGGAAAAGATAACTACTGCTTATTAGTCTAACATAAGTAATTATGGGCTTGGGCTGATCGAGAAGAACTGGTCGGGTATTGTAGCTAGGGTTGGGCTCCCATCATATTACCAGAAGTTCCACAACCATTAATGGCTTATTGCCTAAGATGTAATGAAGGATAAAATTGAGGAAAATGACCTACAATAATAAATAGGATCAGGTTTAGGAGTAGTAGCAAACATTCCTGCGTGTTTTGGGTAAATGGTTGCAGAATCAGTTGGAGGTGGACTGCGAAGTTATGCTCATTTGTGATCTGTTAGGAATAGATTCCAGTCTTGCTTGGTTCTGATATATGGACTTGTAGTGTAGGGTCTTCAGTTTATACTATTGTTCCTACTTTCTCACTGGGATCCTTGACTCATTTGTAGTTTATAAAAAGTATCATCGGGAAATCACACAAACACTTAATTTCACACACCAGAACACTAGGAAAAACCAAGGTGTTCAAAGAATCTTCTGAGGCCTAAATTCCATAAAGCCACCAAAAGAAGCAACCTCACAACTATAAACTTCTGAGGCCTACGTGTGACTTTAGCAAATCTTCCTCACAGCAATAACCGCCTAATCTAGACTGTCCTAATCAGCAATTAACCCATCCAAAATAATTGTCTAACAATTTGCCATCAGTTACAGTGACCTGGAATTCAGAAGATTAAGATGCTGCCATCAATTTTTAGATGTACAGTTCCTTATGGTAGTCATGAAACTGATAATACATTTTGTTATTCTTGTCGCCTCAGAGTTCATTTTTAGAAACATGATGTAACAGCCTCTTCTAATTCAATCTATGATCAGTCCATGCTTGTTGAGTGTGGACTGTAACATGTGTCCTAGAACCAGTCTTGCTTAGAAAATAGCTGAAGAGTGAAGATTCATTTGTCACCCCTATAATTCAATAGTCAGCAATATATACTTACACTAGGACTGTTCATAGGTCCGGACCTGGACCGGACTGGAACAATGCAGACCGGAAATGGACTGAATTATTCGGTCCAGATCCGGTCCAAAACAGGTTGGACCGAAAAACTTGTGATATTTACAAAATCATTGGTCCGGACCTGGACCGGACCAGAACAATACCTATACGTTATAGGTTTTTTTTTTTTTTTTTTTTTTAAAAAGGTCCGGACCGGACCGAATTGGTTGGACCGAAGTCCGGACCTGTTGGTTTCGGTCCAGTCCAAAAACCGAACCGAACCGGGCAAATGAACAATCCTAACTTAAACTGATCATGAGCAATTTTTGTTTATATTGCAGCTGAGAAATGCAGACATTTGGTTGGGGAAGAGGCATCTTCCAAGAGTGGACAGTTCACTCTCTTAAACTGCTTTGATATGAACACTGGAACTCTAGCTTGCGCAGTAAAGGAAGTTGTGAAGCTTTATGCTAACAACATCAGAGCCTCCCATGTCGAACTTGCCCGAAGCATGGCAATTGAAGCTTCTATAGCAGATGCAGTATCACAGGGACTAGCTGCAAAAGACGCAGCCAAGCAGGCTCAGATAGAAGGTAAGAAGGCAGCAAAACTAGCCACTCGCCAAGCCAAACGCATTATAGGTCCGGTTGTATCTTCCGGTTGGGATTTCTTTGAAGCCGTGTATTATGGCGGGACAATGAAAGAAGGGTTTCTTAGAGGAAGTGGGACCCTGGTGGGGACCTACACTATCGGGTTCCTTGGAGAACAGCGGCTTGGTAGATTCGGTTATCTTGTTGGAAGCCATCTAGGCAGTTGGGTAGGAGGAAGAATAGGGTTGATGGTATATGATGTGTTCAATGGTGTTCATTATTTGCTCAGTCTCTCTTCTGAAAGTTCAAAGGCAGCTGAAGACTCAAATGCTTATGATCAATCGTATACTTACGATCAGTCATCACAAGATACAAAGCCTTCAGAAGACTCGTATTCTGATGACGGGTCACAAAGTTCAGAATCATCAGAAGACTCGTACTCTTATGATCAATCACGAGATTCAGAAGCATCAAAGGACTCGTATTCTTATGATCAATCAGAAGATCACAATGAATTATGACGACTTGCTTGTTCATGTTCGACAAACACGTACTCAAACCCAACACGCGTACCACAGTTTCGTGAACGAGCTGGGTCATCTTATCGAGTGTCTTATGACTATTTTATAGCGGTTTGAGTAGCCATTGCAGTTGTACAAATGAAGATCGGGATACGTTGCTTACAAATGATAAACTATTGCTAGTTGCATTATCAATTCTGAGATGTAAAAATTCACTGTTGCTGTGGGCTTTCTCTAAAGCAATCACACCACACATGTTATTCTAGCTTTGTATTATGATTACTAATTTGATTATTGAATCCCATTTTAAATTTAAATCTATCATTACATAAATAGCGTATAACTTAGGAACGATGATCCGATGAATATGAGAACTAACCCATCCGAAAAAGTCGGATAATGGCCCATCAACCAATCCGATACACCTAAATTTGTTAAAATTTGCATATTTAGTATTAACAACAGAGATGACAAAGGTGATTCTTTCGCCCATCACACAACTCATTGTCATTTCTATTCATTTTCATGAGCCCTTCCAAATTTATCGATAATTGAATGAAAACGAGACTTCTACATGAGGCAAAAACAAGTGTAGGAGCACTCACCTTGTATACGATACATACGTCTCATCAATGAACATTATCAAAAGATACTGTTCGCAAGTTGTTGCCTTGAATTCGTGTGGCTTCCACAAGACCTTTGATTGATCCGTCAATATCAAATAGCTAGGCTAGTGGATCGAAAAACCGATCCGGATAGAAATTCGGTACGATCCGATATAATGATGAAGACAAGACAAAGGGTTTTATTGTTGGCACGACGTTCGATCTATTAATTGTACGGTTCGACACGTGCAGACTGTGTTGATAAGAACCAACTTCAGCTCAAGTTGATTGCATCGGGAAAAACAATTTTCAACAAGGTCGGTCTATGTTAAAGTTGAAACTTCAGTGCATTGGGCAACGTTGAAACTTTGAACTTCAAATGCGACGAAAAATTATTAAAATATGGTTTCGAATACCATCGATATGCGTTGTAGTTGAAAAAAAATATTTTTAACTTCAAAGCAGGTTGATTGCGTCTAAAAATCTTTTTATTTTTTATTTGAAACACAGTCAGCATACGTTACACTGTAATATCAAACCGGGTAACGTTATTTGAGAATTTGACTTATAACTTCGCCCTTGCTAATAATGAAAAAAAAAACTATTTTGGTAGACCCTCTTTTGTTATAAGACGACCATTTGACACGACTTTGGATAACCGAAATGTCATGATCCTATCTTTCCTATGGAATATGGAAAGAAAAGATAATTGGTCTTAAAATGGTCAAAAGTGGACACATTCTTCATCTCTTCCACAAAGTATGTCTTAAAGCTTGAATGGGATGCATTATTCCAGTTGAAATTTTGAAGGGTATCAGCAATTGGAAGCATATTCATAATGGGTTGATTTGGACTTTTAGAGCTAAAAATGCCATTTTATTGGAATATGAAAATAATTTTAGAAAAATAGCCCAAAAATTATTATGAAGTAGGGTCTTCCAATTTTATCTTTATGTTGATTTTGTACACCAATAAAAAATGTCATTTTTTTTATGATTCTGAATTCCATGTTCTTATCCTAAATAATACTTTAGGGTGAACTATCTTTAGGAGATAGTACAAGCTACCCGTTTTCCGATGTAAAAAATTGTTATAAAATTGTTGGGAATGTTATATAGGTCTAGAGTTGATCTAGGTTGTGCTACAAAAGTCCTACGTAAATAGTGTATCATGAAAAAATATATTATTTTTTTTGGGAAATAATGCATCGAAATTTTCATCTTCAATTTATGCATAAAATGATCAAAACTTTAAGAAATTCATCTTAGATTTTTTTTTCCCCTCTAAACCTTAATATAATAAACGTGTTTTGGTGGGAAGGAGAGTTGGTGTTCGTGAAATTTAGACACTTTTTGTTGAATAAAAAATGGCTAAATAGTAATTACTTACTAAATAATAATTCATTGAGATAATCCGATCTCTTACAAGACATAAAAAAATTGACTATTTTTTAGGAGTCAAAGAATACTTTAGTACAAGAGAAAACTGGGTTTAGTCAAGGATATAATTCTTCTTATTGGAAACGTGGTGAAACCGAATATTATATTCTCTTTTTTATGAGGTATTGACATCTAGTGACCAGACTCGAAGCTGATATCATAGTCTTTTATGTTTAGTAACATTGTTCTCTATCCCTAATGGGTATCATAATACATTTATGATAAGACAAATAAAATACATATACAAGACTTTCGTTTATCATTGTTCATACGAATTCGTAAAATTTTGTTGTGAAGTGAACATATATATATAGTCAAACATCTTGTAATCATACAAATTAAACTTATAAAGACCTAACCCATACTATTCATGCTAACTGAGATAACATCCTAAAATCAATAACAAGAATACCACATACTTTTATACACCAACTCGATCTCATTTTACGATTGACAAAGAACATGACCGGCGCAATGATTTCGGAGATCCAATACCAAAATGACTTTATTTTAAAATCAAACTAAACGTGACGAAAACTTTATTTATCGACCAGACTACAAATACATTGTACCATTCTAAAATCAACCGATAACGAGAATAATCCACCTCATACCCTTCTTATATACCAACTCGATCTCATTTTACAATCGATATGGAATATACCAACATCTCACTAATCAACTTGTGTCAAAGATATAAAGAATAAGCAAAAGAATACCGTCTCTAATCTTATATTTGTTCTTCATGAATAATTCTTTTGGGACATAAAGGTTGCGTATATGACTATGCCCACCATCATATAGGGTTGCATGTTATTAGGCAAGACAAAAAGGTATTCTACCCTCCTTTCTTATTATGCTCCACCATTAGTAGTACATTCAAAATCACCTAAACTTTCAATATAAAAAAGTGTAAAAGTTTATCGGATCGCAAAAGGTCATGTGCATATGAACATATATGTTTTAGGTCTAAACTCAATATATAATTGCAATAAAGTTATACTAAATTAATTGACAGGACCTTATGTACAAGGCTCGAAATCTCACAACTCTAGATGCGAGAACTTGCGAGTGGAGCTAGAATACAAAGCTAGTTGATACTTTGACATATTATGACCGACGAATCGATTAGAGGTTAACCGCTATGTAACCGTGTCACATACGAGCGTACATACGCGTTAAGTTCAAGTTCAATACAGTAACTCATTAAATTTCATATTAAACTCAATTAGCAATAGAAAGACAAAATAGAAAAATAATTGTAAACAATAAGACAAAATGTAAAAGGCAATGAAAGGGAGAATAACATGGAGGAATAGTATGGCAACAAGTCTCAATCACATAGTCGAGAAGTCGCACCATCAACGAGAGACCAAATTGTGCGATTATGCTCAAAGCATATAACCTTCCACTCATATATTTGTTCTCATAAAAAGGCAAGAGAATAGGGATTGTTTGAAAATTCAATTAATATTAGGGCCTTTTTTATAATTATGATAATCTATTAGATATTACTAATTTACAAGGAAGCTAAGACTATTCACATCTCATTCCGTTTATAATGCTATTTATGCACAATATTTCTATACGTATTTGTGTATATACTCCGTCTATTAGTTTTTTGTTGCATTCTATTCTTTTAATAATCTTATTTTAACCTTACTTTCTCTTTTTCCATAAAATATTTTAGAAAAAATAAATTACAAAAAAATATTATTAGTTTATTTGTGGAGGAGTAGGACCCACTTTATTTTGCACTCTCGGAAAATGATGTCTGGGAATTTGTTTTATATAAGAGTCTAAAATTTAACCCTTTTCACTAGAAATGTAGATATTTCTAATAGTGATTGAACCGTCTAAAAAACATCTCGACCTCTTATTGACAACTCCAAAACTTTTGGAGGACCGAATCACATAAAAGTTTGTTAGAATTTGCCTATTATATATAGTTTTTTAAAATAAAAATAAAAAATAAACTTTTATGTTTTTAAACATAGAGAAAATTTACTGCTATTTTAATATAATTCTTAAATCTCAAATGATGATAGTGAGATGAATACTTGAACTTGGGGAAAGCAAAAGGCGATTAATCATTTTGGCCCTCCAAACAATGCAAAAGGCATCCAACACAAACTTACAAATATGTTAATGTTAATGAAATATTTTCTTTTTTTTTTAGTAAAAGATAGTTTCCATTCATATAGAAGAAAGAATCAAATTCCAAAACGATTCGAAACATCCGTAAAATATTGATAGGTCAAATTTACCTAGCGTTCGTTGCACGTTTGAATTCACATATGAACGTTAATACATAAGTCCAAGGTCTTGTTTCCCTAGAATTACTCTAGGTGAAATTCAAAAAATCCTATATAAACCATCAAACACAGTAAAAGGTAATTGTAAATTAAAAATATTTGGAGAGATGATGAACTTAATCTAACCATTGAATCATCATTTAATGGTTCAGATTTATTCAATTGTAGGTAGAGTTTTTTTTCAACAACTTCACCATAACTAAACCCGTAAGTCCAAATTAAAAGATTCACCTTAAAATTAACAACAATAAAATGAGTAATCCATCAACATTTTATCCTATGCAATGTTGAAACCCTATAACTAAGATAATCACATACAAAAAAACAAGTGGCCAAATTAACTAAGGGCTCGTTTGGTTTAAACTTCGGAAACGGAAACGGAAACGGAATGAAAATGAATTTAGTCCATATGTGTACTTTGTTCATGAATAATTTTGGAATCATTCATTCTCATTTCATCCAAAATGCACTTGAATCCTCCAATTTTGTTACCCTATAGGGTATTAAGAGTAATCAAAATAGAGAGAAGCAAATGCATTTTGCATGACAGCACAATGAATGATTCCAAAAACTTTCATGAACAATATATAGATATGGACTAAATTCGTTTTCATTTCCGATGTTTAAACAAGCGGGCCCTAAGTAAGTCTTTTTGATATTTTTCTCTAGTAAATAGGCTCATGTTATAAATATATTTAGTAAATATACCCCTAAACAAATCTCTTACCTTCCAATTTCAATTTAATAAAAGTGGTAAAAATTGAAGGGTACACAAACCTAATAGAAATAGAAAATTGTATATTTGACCAAATTCTTTCAAAAATAAATTAGAAATAAAGATATTTGAAAAGATATACACTTAGGATCCGTTTGGTTCCAACTCCGGAAATGAAAATGGAAACGGAATGGAAACAAATTTAGTCCATATGTATATCCTTATTCATGAAATTTCATAGAATCATCCCTTTGTGGTTTCATTCAAAATACAATTGTCTCCCCCACATTTTGTTTCCTACAGGGTATCAAAAGTAATCAAATTCAACTCCAATTACTTGGAACCACAAAGAAATGATTTAAAAAACTTTGATGAATAAAGGTATGAATATAGGTTAGATTCGTTTCCGATTTCGGAGTTAAAACCAAACGGACTCTTAATTCAAATAATTTTATTATAATTTGATGGTCATATAAGCTCGACGTATTCATACTCAAATGGTTTGGTTATTCATGAAGCCGGTTTAACTTTGGCGGGTATATCGTTACGTCGACAAGGTGAACCGGTTTTAGTTCGACACTACATATTGTTAGGTTTTCTTTGTAAAAAATGGGTAATTTCATTTTGACAAATCTAGTGCAAAGCAAATGATGTTGTATAATTTTTAGCTTATACAAGAAACAAGATGGGAACATCATCCATGAGATGAAAACAACTCAAAACAACTTGTAACAAAAAAACAATTCGTCGCAAACAAGCTTCTCATAAGAATTTCAATCTAAAAGTAACATTTGTAAGAGCCGAATCACATGTAAAATACCATATTCAACACTCTCCCGAGCTTGTTGGATACCAACACCCAATTAAACTACGGTTTTCGGACCGTAATGCTACGTTCGGATCAGATTGAAGCGAACCGTTAGTAGTTTCACATGCTAACGGTTAACGGATTGTGTCAAAGTCTGATACAGACGGACCATAGAGTAGGATCACGTGAATCCGATCGCACATGCATGTTACACCCAAATCTAGCACATAAACCTGATGAGGTTTCATCCTAAAATCAATTGGTAATATGAGAAGGAGTCCACCGGCCGTATATACCAGGGTCGGAATTCCGGCCCCTACTTTCGATGTTGAAACTTATTATCTCCAACATATTGTGACGGTCTTTCTGCAATTTGAATTTCGATCCGCATTAGACCGGATTTAATTCCACTTTTTTTTAAAAATAATATACGGGTTCAATATGGTATGGTCCAAACTCGAATTGTACCGAATCTAATTTTACTTTTCATAAATGAAAATCATGAAAACAATAAAAACAAATGAAAAAATGAAGAAAAGTCCACGACCGAACTGGTTTCAACAAGAACGGTGCAAGATCAAACTGACCGTAATTTTTTTCGATCCGATTTTCCCGTCCATTAACGTAGGGTTGGACAAGTTAGGTTGGGTTCATCAAAATCGAACCGAGTAGTTTTGGTTCAGACCGACCCGAAAACCGACAATTTAAGTATGCATTTTTAAAAAAATTAGGTTTTGATTTCGGTTAAAAACCACAAAATTGACGGGTAAATCGAAATAAAGAATTATTACTTAAAAAAATAATAAGGGTCAGTTCATATAATCGTATTATCAATTACTTCTCAGGTCTGTTTAGACCCAAAACCTAAACGGAACCAAAACCGATCTTAATAGGTTTAGTATGAGGTTCTAATATTTCATATTTTCGCTTTTAGGTCCAAACCGAAACTACTTTGATATGATAGGTTCAGTTTTCGGTCCAAAATTTCAAAAAAAATCGGTTTAGATTCGGTTCAATTTATTAAGGTTTTTAAACCTATGTTCACCCTCACTACCTCACCCTCAAGTTATCAATCGTGAAAAATATAAAACAAATAAGTACTGTATTTCTAACCCTTATCAACATCATTAATCGAATTTAATCGTGAAAAATGGATATAGAGAAAGTGTGAACACAAGTGCAAAAGAATATATGATAGTTTTGTCAACTTTATATGCATGTAATATCGAGATTGCTATTCGTGTCACATGTTTCATGATATTCATACTCGTGGTCCGGCTACGTCTGGCGTAAGCGTAACAATAAGTTGATTTCGTTCAAAAAATAAAGGAAAATGACTACACATACGTCATGCGTACCCGTAGTCCTCCTACGCATACGCATGACGTAAGCGTAGTCGCCCATATCCAAAATTCCGATAAAAATACTAAGGAAAAAGGACTACGCCTACTCTTCGCGTAGCCGTAGCAGGGTATAAAAAAAAATAAAATTTTTTGCCTACCACGGCTACGCGAGGCGTAACCGTACCTCGGATACGTATAGCACGAAACCGTGATACGAATAGGTTATAATAACCATGTAATATAAATGTACGTATACACTACTACGTATGATTGTACGGTCAAATTTAAACGTCTTTTTTATAATCATTTGAACGTATTGGAACACGCCTCTTCTTGTCCATAGCACGATCTTCTAAATAATAATGTACATATCAATGACTAAGTGAAGTTATTATTAGAAAAATATTAGTATAGTAATCATTTACATAAATAAATAAATAAATAAATAAATTGTGATACATAAACTTAATATATAATGAAACAATTTGGTTTACTAGGCTTTTTCTAGTTTTGTGTTTAGTAAATGTACTCTCTTGAGAGAAGAGCGTGTATAGTTTGAGAATAAATACAAAATGTTGGGGTATATTTACTTAATTGAAACATTAAAAAGCCTAGTTACTACTCTAGTTTTTCAAAAAGGCTTAGTTACCAAAATTGCCCATATATAATTGCATCATTGTCAATTATTTTTGTAATGGAAAATTATTAATTTATATATTAGGCTCAAATCTAATACGAATAAATTTATTTATATAGAAACAATTTGGTTTACTAGGCTTTTTTTAGTTTGTGACCCCTTGAGAGAAGGGTGCGTAGAGTTTCAGAATAAATACAAAAGATTAGGGTATATTTACTTAATTGAAATATTAAAAAGTCTAGTTACTACTCTATTTTCTCAAAAAGGGCTAGTTACCAAAATTGTCCTATATTATATGGGTGCATTACGTAGGTTAAGTTATATGAGGTTATTTTGAAGAATATTAATTGTGTTATAATTAAATTTAATAATTTCTATAAAAAATAAATAAATTTGATGATTATTCTTACATTTTTTTCATATACTTTAGCTTAATTTATTAGATTATTTGGTATTAATATGGGATTATAATTTCAAATAATATACTTACTTTTATTATTTTATTGAATTGAACGGATCCCCTCTATGCCTCTCTTTCTCTACATATATAATTAAAAAACTATGATGATTAAAAATCTATATACTATACGAAAGCAGAATGACTTAAAGTCATTTTATTATTATTTATTTATTTATTTTTATTAACTAAACTCTAATTATTTTTTTTATATAAATCATGAAATAAAATATTACTAATTTAAAATGACAATATCTATCCAATTAAATATTTTTACCTTCTAGATATATTTTAATTTCAATAAACAAATTGTTTCTATACTTTGATTTCCTAACATACTCGATTAGATATATATTTTTTTCAAACTTAATTGTTAAGTTACCAAAAATTATAATATATTACGTTTAATAAACCAAAAACATAATTTTAATCATAATTATTAGACAATATATTAAAAAAATTGTATTTCACGTTAAGTTTTTTTAAAAATATCGTATAAAGCACGGAAGTTATACTAGCAATATAATCATTTATATTGTCATTGTATTAGAGATGATATGATGATTAAGCTTTCGGTTTCTATTCAAGGTTTTCATAATTATAATACAATATCTTTTGTAACCGATTTGCTTCACAAAAAAGGCATGATCCATGCAAGGCAAAACACAAGTGTGATCTAATCAAATATTTACTAAGATTATATTGTGAATCTCTCCACTTATCAGTCGACACTCGACAACTTCCACATATGCAACAACACTATATAATTTTTGCACTGAGTAAAAGCATCTTCATGTGCGTATATATAAACAGCTCTTATCATGTGAACATGTAAACATCGAATATATGTAACTATAGCGCCGAATATGTGTGTCTATACCGCTGAATATAGAGTCAGGTCCACCGAATATTTCTTCCATTAATAACACGATTTTTTCTCTTTTAATATCGCCTAATTTCAGTCATCTATTTAACGATTTTATAAATACAATTTGTTCTCATTTTATATGGTAAGAGCTCTATACATGAGAGTCAAACCCTCTCTCTATATATATATATATAGAGATCATGACTCATATGTAAACAACTCTTATCGTGTGAAAGTGTAAACACCGAATATATGTGAGTATACCGTCGAATATATGTGACTACACCGCCGAATATATAGATTCAGGTCCGGCGAATCTTCTTCCATTAATAACATGATTTTTTTATTCTTTAATATCGCCGATCTCAGCCATCTATTTAACGATTTTATAAATACAATTTGTTTTTATTTTACATGATAAGAGCTGTATACATGAGAGTCAAACCCTATATATATATATATATATATATATTTGATCATCATACGTAGAATATAAGCAGATTATTTTACACAATATTCGGATATAAAAGTGGAAATTCATGAAAAGTTTTGAAACTATAAAAAAATGGCGGATTCTATTCTAAAACTTTTCCAAAGTGCACAAAATATGTTAACATTTAAAATATACTACCGATAGCATCCTTAAATTATAAATAAATACATTGTATTATATACATAGTATTCTATATTATTTAATATAATTAGTTATAAACAATATTATATAACATTTTATATAATTAAACATTTTTAAATACTAATCCGGACCGGACTTTTGGTGTTGCCTGGATCCGACACTAGTCGGGTAGGCGGACTGGGGTTTTTTTTGGTCCGGTTGTGCTTTTCACCTTGTTCAAACCTGCCCGTTTTTCGGGCAGGCGGATCGGGTCTGACCGCCTCTAGTAATATTCTGTAATAAAATATTAATAACATGTGCTAATAATATATTTTTTTATAATTATTTATTCATAATGAATGATTTTATTTACACCGATAATTTATTACGAAACAATTAAACGAGCCCATTATGAGGGAAAAACCTCGACACACCACCGATATGTCTCCCACTTGTAAACCCTAGAAAAAGTTTCAGCTGCGAAACCTCAATGCACTCGAGAAAAATCTGGAAAAAAAACAATAGCGGGCGGGCGACAACGATTTTCGTAAAAAAAAACATATACACGAGATTTTACAAGTTTTTCATTACGAGATATGGGTAGGGGAAACATGGTAGATCCACAATGAGAAGTAGCAAATCAGCCGAGAAAGCATCAACCACGGTGGATAGAGGGTAGTTTTGTGATTTTTTTTTGCGTTTATTTATATACGATTTTTATGTTTATTGAATTTGAAATAGTTGAAATAGCCATATATGTTTGAATGAAATGAAATCGATAGGATTAGAATGAAATCAATTGTGTGTTTTCTTTTTTGGTATGGTAGCAATTGTCTTAGGGCATCTTCATCCCATATATTTTGAGTTTCTTCACTTATATAAGAAACAATTTTATTATTGAGATGTCAGATTTGGGGAGAGAACCAAGATGATGAATAGAGAGAAGTTTCTCTGCAGAGAAACTAAATCTGACATATATTTTGGATTCTAACAATAAAGCAAAAAAAATCAGTAAAAAAATCAAAATTGAATTTCTGGGATGAAGATGGCCTTATAAGTTATGAGTATTATGACATATAACTTCCATGATTATTCTTGCTTTATGAGCTAGGTATCTCTACTTATATGCAACATGACATTCATTCATCTCCTATATTTTTTTTCAAAAAAAAATTAAAAATTCATTGTCATGGGCCCCACACTGGCCAATAAATAACAAGCTCCTCTCCTCTCAAACATCACACAAGTAGAGTTTTCAAAATTCTACTCTCCAAAAACACAAACTTAAAATACAAAAAACACTCTCTACCCTCATTGTATTTTCATGGCTTGCCAAGAAGAGCCTGTGGTAGCCACAATCCTTGAGCTCTATGAGCAAATCTTAACCCTAGAGAGCCTCAAACCCTCGAAGGACGTCAACACGTTGTTTACGCTACTCGTCACCGCGTGTATCCCTCCATATCCCAATCTTGATGTCACAAAACTATGTGACAAAATCCAAGAGAAAAGATCTAAGCTCATCGAGCTTTGTGGTTTAGCTGAAGGCTGTCTTGAAAGCCATTACTCGGAAATCTTAGGCTCATACTCGAAACCACTCGAGCATCTAACGATTTTCCCTTACTTCAATAACTACATCAAACTGAGTCAGCTCGAGTTCACTCTCCTTACCCAACACATAACCCATGTTCCTAACCGGGTTGCCTTTGTCGGGTCGGGTCCACTCCCTCTCACCTCAATTTGCCTTGCTTTGTTCCATCTCACCACAACTTCATTCCACAACTATGACATTGATCCATCAGCCAACTCTCTTGCTTCTTCTCTGATCAAGTCGGATACTGAACTATCCAAAAGGATGTTTTTCAACACAGTCGATATCATGAACGTTGAAGACGAACTCAAGGCATACGATGTCGTTTTCTTAGCTGCACTTGTTGGGATGAACAAAGCCGACAAGGCTCGAGTTATCAGTCACTTGTCGAAGAATATGGCACCAGGAGCGACGCTGATGCTCAGGAGTGCTCATGGAGCTCGGGCTTTTCTTTACCCAGTTATTGAACCTTCTGATCTTAATGGTTTCGAAATCCTTTCGGTTTTTCATCCAATGGATGAGGTTATCAATTCAGTTGTCGTTGCGAAACGAGTTCCTAATATGGTTGACTCAATCTGCTCAGCTCATCAGGATAATCTTGCCCCTATTGTCCTTCCTAGCTGCAAATGTTCAGACTACCAGGTTTTCAATCCTCTTAACCATGGCAACAGAATTGAAGAATTGGCTATCAGTGAGGAGCAGTGCTAAGTGATAACTGCTTATGAGTTAAGATCCATCCTTACATCATTCTATGGCTTTTAATAAAAAATTTCATCAACTGTTTTGTATTTTTGCTATTTATAAAGGAACTGTGTTTATCACCTATTATATGTAAGCAATTTGAAACCCAACCCTAGATTTATCTTTCTTAATGTTTATTGACAGCAAGAAAGTAGATTTGGGAGATTTGGGTGTTAAATTGCTTACAAAAACATAAATAATAGGTGGTTAAGTGTAATTTTGTTTATAAGAAGTTATTTTTGAACAATAGCTTATATAATTAATGGGTGAGCAATTTGAAACCCAATCCCAGAGTTATCTTTCTTAATGTTTATTGACAGCAAGAAAGCAGATTTGGGTGTTAAATTGCTTACAAAAACATAAATAATAGGTGGTTAAATGTAATTTTGTTTACAAGAAGTTATTTTTGAAAAATAGCTTATATAATGGGTGTTTTTATGTAATTTACCCTAAATACCTTGCCCACAACATAGATTTCTGTCTTAAACATGTTTCTTTGTGTTGTTAGTCAGTCTCTAGTCCTTACAAGTTTCCTGCAATAATTGATACTCCTGTGGCTCAAGTTCTTACCTATGGAGTATGGACTACCAGCTTGGTATGCATTTTGTAGCTTCTTCACGCTCTGCGTCAAGGTATTCGTACACCAGAAAGCGTAAAGCAAACGAAGTCTCTTCTCCGTTGTCTCACTCTTCAGTTTCCGCCATGAGAACTGAGAAGATACTGGCGGAAGTTTACGTGTTATATCATAACTTCACTTATTGTTCAAATTGTTTTGATGTTATGGATATTAATGGTCTTCCTGAATATAGCATTAAGCATTGCTGATAACTTAAGATGGCTTCTGTTGAAGTGTTTTAAGGTTTTATAATGATATTTGTTACTATGATTGTGATCAAATTTAAGTGTCAATTGAGATTTTCTATTACCTTTCAACTACTTGATAGCAACTTTACATGAAAGACATTCCAGCCAAAAAGAAAGAAAGATAGAAACAACAGCAGTAGACAATAGCTCAAAACAGAGGTGTCAATGGGACGGGGAATTTCTTAAGGTAACGGGAACAGGGGTGTCAATGGAACGGGGAATTTCTTAAGGTAACGGGAACAGGGCGAGAAAGAAAAGAAAAGGCATTTGTGTAGATTTGGATCAAACCAAAAGGGTCCGAGTGGGGGCACTGCTCAGACCCTTTTGGTTTGCAAAATGAGGATGGGATGGGGTTCTTTATTGCTTAAACCAAATCTACACATATGATCCAGATCCTCATGAAAATCATATGAACAATCTGCAAATCACTGATGCTATTTCACTGTAATGGGAAAGTACAAACTGACGGGTTCACTCTTAGCAGCATGAGAATTTGAACAAAAACATTGAACATTGCATTAGGTCTAGATACAGCTTCAACGTCTGAACTACAGAAAGAAAAATCTTTCTATAAAGACGTACCAGTCATTTGCTACTCAATGGTATCAGTTCTGATGGTATTAGACATGAACATGGAGCATGGAACATTTCTGATGGTAGTTCAACATAGATGTATTGAGATCACTTACTTAGGTCGCTTAGCTCCAAGGGGAAAAGAGACTCGTTGAGGGGTCAGCACTGGAGGTTGATCAGTAGTTTTTTGTGGTTCTTGGGAAGAACTAGGAGCAGCAGCCTCTTCCTCCTCTTCTGTTTCTTGTTGTGATGTTTGATTTGTCGGAATTACTAGTTGGTAATTAGGGCTGATAAGTGTATCCTCTTCTGGTGGGAGAAGGATTCCAGAGCCTCCTAAGTTACTGGGTAATGGTATCTTGTTTCTGGCTTTTGCCAGTTCAAGTAGGACCTGGTAGAGTAAATCAAGTTAGAAGCTTGAAACTTCTATAACAAAAACCAGGAAAAAAGGAAATTGGTATGACAGGAAAGTGAAGAGTTGACAGAAAGACTCAAACTCTTAACCCAGTGTTGCAAAGGTATCCTTGGTCGTTACTTATCATGAAAATGTTATGGCTGAACTAAAAGGGGAATTGTCTGCTATAAGATTGATACGACCCCAGCAGCCCCAACAGCAAAAGCTGGGCCGTGGTTGACTTATTCTAGAAGGGGGCACCAGATGGGATAAGTTAGAGTTAATTTTAATTTGTCTTTTATTAATGTGCTTTTGCAGAGTCAGTTCCTTACTTTTAGTCATCTAGTTATATTGTTCCTAAAGCATCTCCTTAGTGGGTTAGTGGGAGATCAGTAGAGGTTAGTTGTTATTTATGCACTATTTAAGTCAGGTTAGAGTCTGATTGTAAGGGATCAGATTATTCATCAATCAAAGCAGAGTCAGAAACGTAGGATATTCCTACACAAGTTCCTCATTGTGAGATTCTCCTCTGAGTGGTCTTAGTATCTAACATTTTGGTATCAGAGCCGTACGATCTTTATGGTGACAACACGCTCCTCAACACATGATCCACCGCCCCCACCACCCCCACCACCGCCAAACCCCGCTTTTACCTCTCAAAACAACCAATCCATCTCATCCTCCAACCTCAACCCACCACCTGAAATTCTGCGAGATTTGACTGCAGCTATCCGCACCCTCACAACTCGGGTGTCAGCCATGCCCCAGTTACCGCAGATTTACCATGCTGGAAACCCCGGGAGTTCCCAAGGGGGGCTACCAAGATCCCAACGGGTCCCAGCTTTCGAACGTGATCGGCAACGTGTGTGGGACGATCAAGAAGACGAAGATGATAGTCAGCGAAGCTTCCAATCCCACCGAAGACCAAGAGCCAAAATCGACTTCCCAAAGTTTGAGGGGGGTGATCCACGCGGATGGGTGCTGAAGGCTGAAAAATATTTTCGGTACTTCCAAATACCAGATGAGATGAAAGTCGAGGTGGCATCGATGCACCTCGAAGGGGATGCCCTTGATCTCTATGCTTGGGTTAACGGAGAGGGTGAAGTTTTGTTGTGGGAAGATCTCGTAAAAATCTTCCAGGAAAGTTACGGGCCTCCCGAGTTTCAAAACCCTGACGAGTTTTTATGCGCCATCAAGCAGTCTGGAACGGTGGCAGAATATCGTCAAGAATTTGCTCGGCGGGTCGCTCGTGTACGTGATTGGCCCGATCATTGCCTGCTCGGAGTTTTCCTCACGGGACTGAAGGAGGAATTGCAGACAGAGGTTCGCATCCATAAACCAAGGTCTGTATTCCAAGCAGCAAGTTTAGCTCTCCAATTTGAGGCTAAAGTAAATTTATCCAAAGCCCACAAATCCTTTCCTTCCATAAACAGGCCCAGCCCATTTCAAAAACCTATGATATCTCCACTTTCACGTTCAAATCAGACCCCTTCCCAAGTTTCTCAAAATCCTTCTCCTTTTGCACCGCTACGCCAACCGGCCATCACAAACACATCAACAACTTCATGGGCCAACGAACGTCAAATCCGACGGGAGAAAGGACTTTGTTTCCGGTGTGGGGAAAAGTTCACACCAGGACACATGTGCCGCCCCTCGTTCTCGCACATGGAGTTCACTGAAGAAGGTGATGGTCCTTCAATGGAGGCAGATGACACCGGCAATCAGGGAGAAGAGACTGAGCATGTCAACGAGGGCTCCGTCGAAATATCATTCCACCAAATATCAGGGCAAAACACAACAGCAACCATGAAGCTCAAAGGTACAATCAGAAGCCGACCAGTTTTGATTTTGGTGGATAGTGGATCCACCCATAATTTCATATCAGACAAATTGGTAGCAGAATTGGGGTTACATACCCGGGAGGTGCCTGCGTTTGGAGTTACCATCGGTAACGGCGATGTAGTTTCTTGTAACAGTATTTGCCCGGAAGTTGCCATCCATATGCCCGGACTCATCATTACACAGGATTTCTTTCCTTTTATGATGGGAGCTGCTGAATTGGTTTTAGGCGTTCGGTGGTTAGCCTCTCTTGAGACAATTGAGGCTAATTGGAGCGAGATGTTTATCTCTTTCATTCGGGATGGCCGACGGGTAAAAATTTCTGGTGTAAACAACCAGATAGGAGGCTCATCTCTAGCTTCATTTAGCCTGCTTTCTTCTACGCCCGAGACCCAAACCACATCTTACAACCAAGACATTCAGCAGGTAATACATGAATTTCCCCACATCTTTCAACAACCACTATCACTTCCCCCTCCAAGAGCCCACACTCACACTATTCCCCTCCTACCTAACTCCAAACCACCAAATCTCCGCCCATACAGATACCCTTACCACCAAAAAACAGAAATCGAAAAACAGACAGCTGAACTACTGGACGCCGGGTTCATTAGACCGAGCACCAGCCCATTTGCTAGTCCGGTTCTTCTGGTTAAAAAAAAAGATGATAGCTGGCGGATGTGTGTTGACTATAGACAGCTGAATCGCCTAACCATTCCTGACAAATACCCAATTCCGATCATTGATGAATTACTGGACGAGCTACATGGAGCGTCAATTTTCTCAAAAATCGACCTTCGGTCAGGCTACCATCAGATCCGGGTCCTTCCTGCAGACATCCACAAAACCGCTTTCAGAACTCATTCCGGGCACTATGAGTTCATGGTGATGCCCTTTGGACTCACCAACGCCCCCTCAACTTTTCAAGCAGTGATGAACGATCTTTTCCGACCCTATCTCCGCCAGTTTATCGTGGTATTCTTTGACGATATTCTGGTGTACAGCCCCTCTATGGAGCAACATGTTCGTCACCTCTCAATGACTTTGCAACTTCTACAGGACCACAACTTTTATGCAAAGCCTTCAAAATGTTTGTTTGGGCAACAACAAATTGCTTTCCTTGGGCATGTTATTTCCCACTCAGGAGTAGCCGTCGATCAAGAGAAGATTGCGGCAGTCACTAGCTGGCCTACACCGGTTACAGTCAAGGAATTGCGTGGGTTCCTTGGGTTAACAGGCTACTACCGTCGATTCGTTAAATGTTACGGTCTACTCGCCCGCCCGCTGACGGAA
>BSUD01000008.1:135928935-136024276 GCA_033239045.1 Fagopyrum esculentum | reverse complement strand
GGACTCACCAACGCCCCCTCAACTTTTCAAGCAGTGATGAACGATCTTTTCCGACCCTATCTCCGCCAGTTTATCGTGGTATTCTTTGACGATATTCTGGTGTACAGCCCCTCTATGGAGCAACATGTTCGTCACCTCTCAATGACTTTGCAACTTCTACAGGACCACAACTTTTATGCAAAGCCTTCAAAATGTTTGTTTGGGCAACAACAAATTGCTTTCCTTGGGCATGTTATTTCCCACTCAGGAGTAGCCGTCGATCAAGAGAAGATTGCGGCAGTCACTAGCTGGCCTACACCGGTTACAGTCAAGGAATTGCGTGGGTTCCTTGGGTTAACAGGCTACTACCGTCGATTCGTTAAATGTTACGGTCTACTCGCCCGCCCGCTGACGGAATTGACCAAGAAGGACGCATTTAGATGGTCCAACGAGACTGAGCAGGCTTTCAACCAGCTAAAAACAGCCTTGACAACGGTACCTGTCCTCCGTCTCCCGAATTTTTCAGAATCTTTTACAGTCGAATGTGATGCATCTATGGAGGGGGTGGGCGCCATTCTTCTGCAATCGGGGCATCCGGTAGCATATTTCAGCAAGGGTTTTTCTTTCTCCAACCGGCTCAAATCTGCTTATGACAGGGAGTTACTCGCCTTGGTCTTGGCTTTACAAAAGTGGTCGCATTATCTGATGGGCTCTAAATTCATTGTGCGTACAGATCATCGAAGTTTGCAATACTTGCTTGATCAACGTATTACCACTAACACTCAGCAGCGGCTTCTTCTTAAATTATTGCCTTTTGATTTTATTATTGAATACAAACCAGGGCGAGAGAATTCCGGCGCTGATGCACTCTCAAGAAGACCACAACAATCTGAGTTTTTAGCTATGGCAATTCCATTGTCCCAGGAGCTTAACGATTGGTCAGGAACACTCCGGGCCGATCCGTTCACTTACAATATCATTCAAGCTAAGCAGAAGGACGCCAAATCCTTCCCAGAATTTTCTGTAGTAAACGACAAGCTCTTCTTCCGAAACCGACTTGTTGTTCCAGGGGATGCAAAACTGCGCAGTAAGATTATGTTTGAAACTCATGATGCTCCTGCAGCAGGCCACGGTGGTTTTCTTAAGACCTTAAAGCGAGTTATGTCTGAATTTTATTGGCCTGATTTGAAAGCCGATGTCCGCCGGTACGTGCAAAACTGTGAGACATGCCAGCGTGCCAAATACCAGACGCTCGCTCCAGCTGGACTTCTACAGCCCCTACCAATTCCCGTTCAAGTATGGGATGATATATCCCTTGACTTCATCTCAGGATTGCCCAAATCTGGAGGTGTTGACGTCATTCTGGTGGTAGTGGATCGTTTGAGCAAGTATGCCCACTTCATTGGTATGTCCCATCCCTACTCTGCTAAATCAGTTGCTACTTTGTTTTACAAAGAAGTTGTACGGCTTCATGGGGTGCCGCAGTCAATAGTATCAGATCGCGACCCGGTCTTTTTAAGTGCCTTTTGGAAAGAGTTGTTCCGCCTTAGCCAAACTCAGTTGCGTATGAGCTCAGCGTACCACCCACAAACAGACGGGCAAACGGAAGTGGTTAATAGATGCCTTGAAACATACCTTCGCTGTTTCGCCATGGAACAACCTCACCGTTGGGTTCACTTCTTACCGTGGGCTGAGTTCTCTTACAATACAGGTTTTCATACTTCCGCTGGTTATACTCCTTTTAAGCTCGTTTATGGTCGTGATCCTCCCCCAGTCATCCCTTTTGTGCGTGGGGAAACTAGGCTACCGGAATTAGAAATGCAGCTTGAAGCAAGAGATGAGATGTTGCGCCTTTTGAAGTCCAATTTACTCAAAGCTCAGGAACGAATGACAGTGCAGGCAAATGCGCATCGCCGTGAGCTTTCTTTTAAAGATGGTGATTTGGTATTCCTAAGGCTGCAACCCTACAGACAGCGATCACTGGCCCGGCGAACCAATCAGAAACTATCTCCCCGGTTTTTTGGTCCATATAGAGTGCTCCGACGCATCGGGAAGGTGGCTTATGAGTTAGACTTACCACCTACTTCTAAGTTACATCCAGTGTTCCATGTCTCATTACTTCGCCCTGCAAGGGGCCAGGATGCTCAAGTGTCAATGACACCACCACCTGTTAGTGACTCTTTTGAGTTCACTGTCCATCCACAACAAGTGGCTGCTCATCGTTGGAGGAAGTTTGGGGACTCAGAGATACTTGAGTTACTTATCAAATGGCGTAACAGGCCAGCTGAAGAAGATAGTTGGGAGGAGTTTGAGTTATTCAAGCAGCAATTTCCAGATTTTCAACTTGAGGACAAGTTGTTTTTCCAGGGTGGGTGCAATGATACGACCCCAGCAGCCCCAACAGCAAAAGCTGGGCCGTGGTTGACTTATTCTAGAAGGGGGCACCAGATGGGATAAGTTAGAGTTAATTTTAATTTGTCTTTTATTAATGTGCTTTTGCAGAGTCAGTTCCTTACTTTTAGTCATCTAGTTATATTGTTCCTAAAGCATCTCCTTAGTGGGTTAGTGGGAGATCAGTAGAGGTTAGTTGTTATTTATGCACTATTTAAGTCAGGTTAGAGTCTGATTGTAAGGGATCAGATTATTCATCAATCAAAGCAGAGTCAGAAACGTAGGATATTCCTACACAAGTTCCTCATTGTGAGATTCTCCTCTGAGTGGTCTTAGTATCTAACAAAGATTGTCAGAGAAATGAAAATTTTCAATTTGCATAGTAGTTACATGCTGTCATTCAGTGAAACCATGACTAAACACAATTAAAGGCACCAACAACTATGACAGGATGGTGCCTCTGCCTATATTTTTATTTCTTCTAGAGCATCATAAGATTCATAACGCCAAGCACACACCAAAAATCACAGATAAAAAGCTTACATAAAGAATATGCAGTGAGATTACCTCTCGAGGTGGAGGTTGTGAGAAACTGAAATTGACTTTAGATTGAATTGCCAACTGAACATCATCACAGTCAATTGCAGTCTTGCTAGCATGTTCCGAGTAGACTTGTGCATCAGTCAAGACATCAGCAGCATACCGATACAACAGATCCAAAAACTGGTGAATAACACGAGGTTCATAATCCTCCACACCCATTGAGTTTAATATCGATTTCACAATCTTTGCATCTCTTGGTATATCTTCATCTCCATCTGCCATCACTGCCCTTCTTTCACTTGTAACTGACATTCCAAAAACACTCTAGGCTTCATTTACCTTTCTTTCTAAGTATCAATTTCAACATAATATCAAGGGAACTATTAATAGAACTGTGAGAAAATTCCACCCAATCTCTATATTCACATTTGAGAAGTTGGATGTCTAGCTCAAATCAGCCAAGCAACTAAAGCATATAATACTAGAAGCAGCTTGGTGATCATGTGAAGTTTGTGAACAAATGGTGAGACTGCAGTACCCCATAAACCGGATAGTACAAGTTTAACAGAAAAAAAAACACAAAATGCTCGTTAGATTGTGATTTGTGAGCATAGAGCTTGAAACCCACCAGAACCTGAGTAATGTCTCGTTTGAAGAGGGCTTATTTGACCTCTTAGCAGAAACAGGCTTGTAATATGTTTGCGATTTCAGTCTAAAATTTCAGTGCAGTTATAAGCTTACAGTAGGAAATTATACAACAGATTTATCATCCACTTCCAATTTTAGGCTTTTAGCTTCGAACATCAATCAATTTCCATGACACTCGCAATACAGCAAGACAGATTCATATATCATTTTTGCAATTTGGAAGAAATTTGACCAATTGGACGTAAACATTCATATATGTAACGATTACCCGACTTCAAAACCCTAAAAAGTGTCATATGGGCAAGAAGAAAAGTTTCTTCGATTGCAAAGAAACACAGAACCACAAAACCTATAGCTATGCAAAACTACTTAACGGGAGAGGTTGCTTCGATTGGAAAATCACAAAACCTAGAACTAATGCAAAATCACTTACCTGGAAGAGTTGATTCGACTCAACAGTTGAACCGCTAACAGAATGATGGCGTTCGAGTTCGTTTAGCAAGTTAGGCGTGTGGTACGAAGGGAATCGAAGAGAGTGAACAACCGGTCAGAGGAGTATGCAAACGGAGCGCTTGGAATTTGGAAGTCTAGGTTTATTTTTGGTTAAACTTTATTGTAATAGTTTATTAAGTCTTTTCACAAAACTGAAATTATTGAAATTGAACTATATGTTTGTTTAAAAGATTAGTAAATAAAATATGTTCATCATTACTACATCGATTTTTCAAAAATAAATTGTTAATAATAAGAAAAATCATATTTGAATATCTTTTTGTAATTTATTATATTTATGTCAAAAAAAAAATCAAGACATATGTAAAACGGACTGTATGAATAACCTGACCGGTCAGCCGGCCGGTTCTGGACACCTTCCGGACCAAAATGTACGGCCCGTTGAGACGTCAACCTGGATAAAAAAAATATATATCGTAAATATTAAGTAGAAATATACAATATTTTATATAATTCTAACTAATTTATAAGTTATTACATAAAGTATCTTGAAAATATATTTTATTTTTAAACAAAATTTATATTGAAAACACTAATTTAAATATGTTTTATATGTTAAAAAAATAAAAACGGGTACTGGAGGGGAAAAGGGAATCAAGGGACGAAGGAGAAATTGAAAAAGAAGAGCTTGGACAAAATTTGCAAGCCAAGAAATCTAGGTGGAACTGAAATTAAAAAAGCATAAGACATTAATAAAGCACTGCAGATGAAACTACTATAGAAAATTATGGTTGACCCGGACAACATTTGAGTTAAAATAGTATAAGAAAAATATCTCAAGGGGACATGCCTTTGGAATTATGAATGTGAAAAAACACATCATGTTAATGGAAGAAACTAATAAAATTGAGAGAAGAATTCGATAAAAGACTCCGATGGCGGATAGGAGATGGACAAACTGTGAAATTTTGGAAAGACAGGTGGATTATTGACAGACCAATTTTAGACCTTGTAAAGAACAAAACACTAATAAACCCGAACGAACTCACTTCCTCGTATATGATAGACAAAAGATGGAACCAACAGAGTATAAACCAAATACGAACAATTCTACCCAACAACTTTATAGATCAAATAAACAACTATAACCTCCCCATAAACGATATAAGAGATAGACTTTGTTGGGCAGCTAACGACGAGGGATGGTACTCGACCAAATCGGCGATGGAAATGATACAAAAACGAAAGGTGGGGGTCACCCGTGACAAAACATTGATTTGGAAAATCAACATAATGCCCAAAATTAAAAATTTTATATGGAAATTAGCTTTGGACGGATTACCAACTAAACAAAATCTCGATAAACAAAAAATACCCGTAGTTATGAATTGTGAATTTTGTAATCACCACACAGAAAGTATTAAACACCTTTTCTTCGAGTGCCAATATAGCCTAAAGACCATTGATAGCCAAAATATATCCTCTTTACTTAACAATTGCGATATTGACAATTTGAGCATTAGTGATATTCTTTCAGAAATAAAAGGAAAAAAAATCAGCGCAATTGAACTAAGACACCTTAGTGTCATATGATGGAACATCTGGATGGCTAGAAACCAAGTCATCTTTCACAAGAGAAATGTACCCCATATTTTGAACATAATAGCTCTAAATCAAATTACCGAATGGGAGAAGTCAAACGCAAAACTTCTCATGAACAACATAAAGCAACCAAATCAAAGAAGGAAAACAAAAAAAACATAAAATGGAAGAGACCAAAAGAGGGATATGCTAAGCTAAATTGTGATGCCGCTGAAAACTCGTCAACCATTTTACATTTGGCTTTGTCATTAGGAACCATTTGGTCGTTCCTATCGCTATAGTAAATAAAAAATGTAATGCTGATTTAGTATTAGAGGCAGAAGCTTATGCTCTACGTGAGGATCTAAAAAAGACCAAAGAGTTAGGTGTTACATCCATCGAGATTGAAGGAGACAATTTGATGCTCATTAACGCGATCAACCGTACATGATTTCCTCCATGGGAAATGGATATGATCATATATGATATTTCTAACATGATCTTGGGATTCACGAACTCCTCCACTCACCACATCTTCAGGGAAATCAACACAGTTGCAGATAGGATCGCGATGTACGGATTCAACTCACCCATCGACATCGGTTCCATTCCAGATGATGTTGAAGACCTTAGGGATGCTATAGGTCGATTGGTTTATAGGAACCGATCTGCTTATTGCGCTTAACCTTGTATCGAAAATAAAAAGAAAAAGAAGAGCTTGGAGTCTAGGACCTTCCGAATTCTTCATTTTGCAATAAGACATGGTTTGGTTTGGGCTAAACCGCTTGACGGTTTGACTAAACCGGCTATTTAACAAACCGACGGTTTAAATATATCGGTTTGGACGAACCGTCGGTCGGCGGTTTGGGTTTAGACGAGAAATCTAACCCTAGACTTCCGAATTCCAAGCGCTCCGTTTGCATACGCCTCTGATCGGTTGTTCACTCTCTTCGACTCCCTTCGTATCCCACGCCTAACTTGGCTAAACGAACTCGAAGGCCAGCATTCTGTTAGGGATTCAACTGTTGAGTCGAATCAACTTCCAGGTAAGTGATTTTGAATTAGTTCTAGCTTTTGTGATTTTCCAATCGAAGCAACCAATCCCGTTAAGTAGTTTTGCATAGCTATAGGTTTTCTGGTTTATTATTATTTTTTTTTTGCAATCGAAGAACTTTTATTCTTGCCCATATGACACTTTTTAGGGTTTGAAGTTGGGTAATCGTTACATATATGAATGTTTGCGTCCAATAGGTCAAATTTCTTCCAAATTCCAAAAATGATATATGAATCTGTATTGCTGTATTGCTGAGTGTTATGGAAATTGATTGATGTTCGAAGCTGGTTCTTGCCAGCCAAATTCATCATTATTTGTCAAGCTGGTTGTTGCATCAGTTTCTACATTCACATGATTCTGTAAGTCACAATTTCGCATGTTTTTATCCAGTTTGATAGTTGCTACAGTATGAAGAACAATGACCCAGCAATTCCTTATCCGAGCAAAATCATATTTGATGACAGTGAGGAAAAAGATTCCTCATCTGATGAAGTTAGTAACTCTCATTGTCCAATGTCCAAGTTAATGGTTTTGCTTATTGTAATTATTTTTTGGCCCTTACTTGCGTAACTGATGGTAAAGGCTTACACATAGGAGGCTGAGTTAGAGCGTGAACTTGCTGACATTCCTTTCGGAGAACTGCAAAAGGCTCGGTCTGATGGCACTCTTGCATTGCACCAGAAGTCTAAGCCTGAGAAGAAGACTGCAAGAGCTAACAAAAATAGGTTTGTTTTTGGTTTCTTAGGGAACCCAATACTTCTCTGTTTCTTCACCAAGGTCTAAGGATTTGTTATTTCTTTTATGAAGGCCAATGGAGATGAGCAGCAAGAAGCCTGTTGCTAGATTTAGAGAAGTCATCCAAGCTCCTAAAAAGGTGACTATGAATTTATAGAAAATTGTAGTTCAGAGTATAGGCTTATAGAAAATAGTGGAATTTGAAATGTTGTACCATCTTCATTCTGCCATTCAGGGCAGTGCATAACTTGAATGAGCTAGGTCTTGTACTAATTTTCTCTTTGGACTTTAGGGAGGTCCAATCTGGAATATTTTAATTTTTAAATGTTATTTGTACAAGTTTTTTAATCAAAATTCTAGGGCACAACCATTCTTTAGTTCTACCCTGCATTTAGTGATAGTAATGTTGAGTGATGTGTGTTAAGAAACACAACCTTCTTCCCCCCGGTCTTTCTACCCGTAAAGATATTGCAATGATAATCTTTTTATGCCTCTCAACTTTCTATCGCCCTCCATCTCATTGAGTGATGTGTCTCTCAATATGATATAGTGGATATTCTGATAAATTCAGGCATTCATTTAGTTTATCATGACTATGGATGTTTTGGAGGAAAATTTTTTCAATTCTTATAATTGTGCTGAATGTCACGCCTTATGCATTCTGTCCACCTCCACCCTCACACACAAAAACTTTGATGATTTTTTTGTAAATGCAACCTATGCGTCTTCTGTTATTTTGCATATTATGGAGTCTTTTTGTTGAAGCATAAACTTAGGTGTGCAAATATTTGCTTTGCCAACAACTAATGACTTCCTCTACTAATTTCATGTACAGATAGCACGGGATCCACGATTTGAATCTCTCTGTGGTAACTTTGATCCAGAGGGGTATGTGCAATTCACTTCAATTATAATTGGAAAGGCTGCATGCTACAAATTATTTTATTCAAGCATTTTGTTAACTCAAGGTGTCTGGGGGGTGTGTTGCTGTTTCCATTTCTGTGAACTCCATAATCTTGTTATAATATTTCTAGAAAGCCTTTTGCTCCCACTACAGTGAATTTTTTGATAATGTAATATTTAAGCTACGAGGTGATTGTAAATATTTTGGACGTACATTTTAGGTTCAAGAAAAGATACAGTTTTATATATGAAGAGCAACTTCCATCTGAAAAAGCAGTAAGTATTTTCAGTCTTAGTCTGATTTTTACTTTTGATATAATGTGCTTGAGAATCATCTGTAGTGTTGTTTATGGTTGTGGCAGGAGCTGCTAAAGCAGTTGAAGAAATCTAAAGACCCTGAAGTAATTGTAGACTTGAAATCTCGCATCTCTGAGATTGTAAGTACATCCATTTGGTAACTATTAAAAGCTAAAAGACATATATATTAGAGTTAGAGCTTGATTCTGTTTTTGATGTTTTTTGGATGTCCGAAAGTTAATGCATTTATGAACTCCGATCTATGAAGAAATCTTCTGTCTGCTGGCTTTTCAGGAGAAGCAACTGAAATCATCCTCAACAAAGAACGTTACCTCACAAATTTTGACAGCACACAAGAAGAAAGAAAGAGAAGCAGCAAAGCAGGGGAAAAAACCTTTCTATCTTAAGAAATGTAATCGATTCTTGTTCTCTTTGATCATCCTAAGATAATTTATAGTTTGCTATAATTTGAAGAAGAATAAAATAACAAGAGTAATTGTGCAGTCAGAATTTCATTACAGTTTTCTTGTTGCCTTTTGCAGCTGAAGTTCGGAAACAAAATCTTGTACAGAAGTATGATAGCCTCAAGGTTTGTTTTTTCTCCCTTACTAGTAAATATTGATCCGCAAAGAGGTCAATCTGATGCTGATCTAAAACATCCGTTTCTTCCACATCAGGCTGCTGGCAAACTCGATGCTTATATTGAGAAGAGAAGAAAAAGAAATGCTGCAAAGGACAAAAGGTTTATGCCCTATAGAAGACCGGACAACGAGTAATCAAGTAAACCATCTAAATTCTTTCTCCCCACATAGTTAATTTAGATAGGTTGAGCACTCGAGCGTCAAGAGCGTTTTTGAGAAGCTTTTTGTCACTGCAACTTTGTTCTTTGTGCATTTTGGCTTCCTAGAGGCCCTTGTATTAAAGCAATTTGGTGAATTGTTTATTTGGTTCATTTTGCAAGTTTGTTAACTTTGTTTCTGCAAAAAATCCCCCCAACTGGAATCTTTAAATTTGAGAAGTTCTCTGTCGCTTCTGCTTCTGCTTCTAGTGTATAATGAAGCACACTTTAGAAAGAAGATATTGGTACTACAAGGCTGAAGAAAGCAAGAAATTCAACATTGATGTTTACCGAAGCAGACACTAAATGAATACCGTATATTTGTTTGTATAGGTTATAATTATGGCGTGAATATATATCATCGCCCATTAGCCTTGCCATTATACACTCCAAATATGAGAGAAAAGCATTGACCACCCCCATTAAATCTTGCAAAAATCCGCATAAATCATTCATACATGCACGTAGATCATACCCACACTTGTCAATATAGGAACCAACTCTCACATTGATCAATTCGCCCTATATATAGACAGGGAGGAAGAAGACAAATTATTAAGGGCTCGTTTGGAAGCGCTAGGAATCATTTCCGGTAACGGAATGATTCCGAATCAATTAAACTACGTTTGGTTAGAGGTCTTTTAACACATGAAAGTAATCCCATCATTTCCTTTTCTTACCCTTATCTGATTCCATTCCATTTTCATTTCACCGCTCCAACCAAACGGGCACTAAGTATTAAATGTAAATATTTTAGGCATTAGATAAGAGATTTGATGGACATAGTGTTTGTCATCCTTCCGGGATATTCCATTATAGGCTTCCCCTCCCCTAATTCAATCACCGTCCTCGAAGTACGGTAGTTTATTAGTTATCATACAAACACAATTCAAATCCGTCGGTCCTGTATAACACAAAGTTTATTAGTGATCATGAAGATGAAAATCAAGTACTGAAACAGATAATAATCGAAGCTGGTGAAGGGAGGCATTGTTATGCAGACTCCCTTCGTGTGCGACAAGCTTGATCCGGCATGTGGTTACTAGTGTGAGCAAGGCTGCAAGGAGACGAGAGAGCGATAGGAGTTCAAGGTAGATAGAATGGTGTTCCGGTGAGTATCATCAATATCGATGTGTTAATGGATCAGGGGAGGTGGAGTTGACCTGCCCTACTGGTCTAGAGAAGGTTGCAACTATTATGCGAGAGGATTACATTGGTGGTGTCTGGGTCGGTGCCGATGAACAAGGGCAACCAGTTGAATGCGTAGTCGGAGACGGACCGTTGCGAGCAATCCACCAATTTGGATAGCCATGAATTTTGAGAAGTTGCCGAAAAAGTCGTTTCTTCAGTGCGGTTGTCCCAGAGCAATAGTTTTGAGACGTTCTTCTTGAATTGTGAGGGATATACCTTGTTGAGTTTGGATAAGGGTTCCTAAGCAACAATATTTGAGGGATGCATAAACAGTGTCATCTAAACTAAGAAGGAATTGATGAACTTCTTGCTTGCTCTTCTTTGGCTTTGATTTTGTTACCACATGTGCAAACACATTTGCACATATTGGTATGTTGTGATGCTATCTCATCTCATATTTCTTAAGGCGAGTGAAGTAGCAACAATTGTTTGACCATTCAGTGTACAACGAGCAAGATGGGTCGTTGTCAACATCAAAACGTCGTTTGAGGTATTTCCAAAGCAGATGAGCATTAGCACGAAAGCCCACCAATTTTCGTAGGGATGGATCATGGATTAAAGAATCCATCTCTGAATCATAAGTTAACACAAACTCAATCGGAATAATCGCCCGACGAGTCATTTGATTCAGTAGTTTTGTCGTTGACGAAGGTAAATAAGGGTTCCTAAGCAACAATATTTGAGGGATGCATAAACAGTGTCATCTAAACTAAGAAGGAATTGATGAACTTCTTGCTTGCTCTTCTTTGGCTTTGATTTTGTTACCACATGTGCAAACACATTTGCACATATTGGTATGTTTGATGCTATCTCATCTCATATTTCTTAAGACGAGTGAAGTAGCACCAATTGTTTGACCATTCAGTGTACAACGAGCAAGATGGGCCGTTGTCAACATCAAAACATCGTTTGAGGTATTTCCAAAGCAGATGAGCATTAGCACGAAAGCCCACCAATTTTCATAGGGATGGATCATGGATTAAAGAATCCATCTCTGAATCATAAGTTAACACAAACTCAATCGGAATAATCGCCCGATGAGTCATTTGATTCAGTAGTTTTGTCGTTGACAAAGATAAGTCAATGATAATAGATTGAGGTGTTTGTCGTCGACTATGATTTCTGGTTGTAGGGTTTCAGATGAGATTTAGGGTTTTATTTGTACGGATGCATATATTAAGGAAAATTTGAGATTTTATGAATCAAAAAGCTTGTTTATTTCGATATTATATATAGGCAAATATAAAGAATAAAACAATAAACTAACAAACAAAGATAAGTCCAAAATAAAGCTTATATTGCGCATAATCCCACCTGTTAATTATAGGTATGAACATATAAACTACAAAGTGCAAAATTTTGTTGCAATTATAGTTATGAACATATAAAGTGCAAAATTGTGTTGCAAGAATGAGAATGAGTAATGTACTGACAGTCTAGCACACCATAACGTGGCTACCAATACCACGACCATAGATTGCAAATTCAGAAGTTTTGACATAACATCAGTAAGTATCGCAAAAAATAGTGTCTTCAAAGTGAAACTCATGAATTCTTATTTTCAAGGAGCATTGCTCCTAATCCTGGTGAATAGAGCACAAAAAGAACATACATCTATGGAAACAGGATTCGGAAAGGATTAATCCTACTCCTCTTCAACAACGACGCTGATCTGACCCTTATCCAGCATGTCATAAAATGATCGGACCTTCCTTTGCTCGTTCCAGTGATGCATTTTCCATAGAGTACCAGCTGCCAAGCCAAGAGCTGTAGCAATCACTAACTCCTTCACAACGCTTGGGCCTTTCAATGTCACATGAGCCACCCTACCGCCAGCCATTGAACTGAGAACAAAAAACTTGTTGGTGAGCACTGAAATCATGTTAAATGAGAGAATTTAGATGGTTAATGCTTGATGTTCTGTCATGAGGGAATCGTCTGATGATGCATATACAACCCTAATGCTGTATAGGATGATTAAAATGTGAATCTATAACCTGAAATAAACCTAGATTTGGTGATATTCCTAATAAAAACCTAAATTTAGATCTGTCAATCAGTCTGAGAGAATGACTTTAGGGTTGGTAAAGCACTCAAGCTCAGCACACATCTGAAACAATCCTACCATTAAAGCCTCAAATTTTATGGCTACCAAACTAGAGCAGATTATCTGGCGTAATTTGGCTGCTAAATCGTATCTCTATTACATAGCTATTCAAAATGCTTTAATTCGAGTTTTCCCCAACACACAAAAGAAACATGTTCTCCAAATTGATGATAATTCGTGTCCATATTGCTGACAATACGTGAGCGAGCTTTAATCTTAAAAGTCCAGTAGCAATTACAATTTATAAACCTCGTTACAATCGCAAGCACAACCACATCATCGGAACATATTGAACAAAACTAAAGCAGATTCAACCACAACAAAACTTCAATCTTTCAGATTCAAAACAGCAAGTACAATCGTCATCAAGCAAAAAATATCAAATCGAGGGAGTGGAGCACAACGCTCAGATCTAGCAATTGCAAATAAGTAAACTGTGAAGGTAATTTAGATCTACGGTTACTCATCGAAAGAAGACATAGCCAGAGAGACAAAAAAAACTCACCAGAAATATAGCAGGCGTATCCGGAGATCAAGAGAGAGAAAGATTGCGGAGTCGCAATGAAAATAATGAACAAAGAATGGGGAAAGACAGCTTGAAGAACGGAAGAAGACCAACTCTTGTAAACGACGACCAGTTGTGCGCGAGAAACATCGGCCAGAAGTTTTAGGGATGTGTGTAGCTTATTGGGCCATATCAGCCCATCTAAACTGGGCTGATTTGGCCCAAATACAGATGACGAAATTGCAGAAAATATGCTTTCTTTGATTAATTGCGAAAAATAACCTGAATTTTTTAAGTTACAAAACTAGTTTTAGTTGTGGGTGGGTTGGGGTCACTAGCTCAAACTTGGTATTCACCAAAAAAAACTAGCTCAAACTTGGTCGTCGAGTTTGAAGGGAAAGTGTACAAACGATCAAGGTGGAGGATGTAATGTAAAAATCCAAAAAAAATTGCCCAAACATTATCCCATCTTTTGGGTTGACTAAATTTTAGTACCATGTCGTTTAAACTATCAGAACGATAACTCACATATTGAGTCCGACCAAAGATTAGTATCTACATTATTATTCACACGTTAAGTTAACAGATCGGTGTTGAAAATCTGCAGTAATATAAGCTTTATGTATAAGGTAGGTGGACAATTTTGCTTCTGATATTCAATACCGATATGTTAACTTAACGTGTGAACAATGATCCAGATACTAATCTTTAGTTGGACTCAATAGGTGAGATATCGTTCTGATAGTTTAAACGACGGGTACCAAAGTTTAGTCAGTCTAGAAGATGAGGTACTGTTTAAGCAATTTTCTCTAGTTTTTAACACGAGTATTATAAACAAATTTGAATTGTAATGGTAATTGAAATTTTACTAATAATCAATCTAAAACAAAATTATAAATATGAGTCATTAATTTTCTTAAATCTATGATTAATTTCGACTTGTTCTATATTTTTAAATTTTTTTTTTATCAAGTTTTCTTCTCACTCTCAGCCTTCACAAATCACAAATTGAGTTTTCATGTCAATTACCAAAAATTGGGGCTGGTTTTTGCAAATTTATCCAATCATTCTTTTGTCGCATCGGATATCCAAAATTCCAAAAGGCCGCTCCGGCGCTGTCTCGGTCTGAGAGTCTTCGAAAGTCGCCACCATTCCTACCGCGTAGCTCACATCCAAAATCTGCTCTAGCCGGTGAGTTATTGCTCCCCTCTCATTGTTCTCTCCCTTTTTTTCAGTTTTCATTTCTCGATCCCGATTCCTGTAACTTCTATGCATCTTCTGGAGTTTAAATGCCTCCTTTCTCCCAATTCTTATACAGCTTGAAGAAATTTCCAGCTTTGTATAGTTTGATTGTGAAGCTAAAATTGAATTTCCGAATTTAGCTGTACGGTTTGCATCTTGCCGTTTTTGAATTAGGGCTTGCTTGTGATCTTTACGGGGTTAATGTTTTTGCAATGCGATGGTAGCTTCAACGAGGAGTTGATAACTCTCGTGTTGATAACTTCAGTTCAAGGTTCTCCACATAATCATCTTGTGATTGGGAGTTCTTCACTCCAGGCTTGAGGATGCACATCAGGGATATCTGCCGCTGTGATTACAATTAGAAAAGATGGTTTGTCTGTTTTCTGCAACCATCCCAAAGATGTGATCATTTTCTGCAATTTCCCCTTTATCAAAGATAAACAAATAAAAATCATCTTCTCCGTCTCTCTCTTTCATTCGTTCGACATTCCTTCAAAGTTCAAACTATCTCTGGGGCCATTGTAGTTGAAGTTGAGATTCACCACCGGGGAAGAACTTTACCTCCGTATAAGTGAGAGATTACCCTACGGTTCAGTTTCTTCTGATCTAGATTGTTTACCCATAGATCTGGGAAAGAGCTTTTTGCGGATTTTGTGATTTTGAATTTGGTTTTGAGGACGAAAAAAAGGAGTTTCTGATCGAATTTGAATTTCTCCTGTGATTTTAGTTTGTGGTAGGGCGTGTTAGGTTGATTGTGAAAGGAGGCGCAGAAATGTCGACAGGAAGTGATACTTCATGGGTGGGGAAGAAGCCACTGAGACGTGTTGGAGGAATGTCTGATGCTCTCGCCATCGCCTCTGATTTAGGATTCCACGTATCTCTTCCTCCTTCTCAGGTTCATATCCTATATCTATCCGTCTCATTTTATGTGGATTTTCATGTTAGTTTATAAAACATTGGAGAGGTGTAGATCTCAACTGCCTGATTGCGTTGTCCAAATGCTCTTTTGGCTCTCCTGTGTGCATTTCTTGACAATTTGATGGAAATGCGAATCTATGTATAATCTTATTGACCAGAAATTGGTGTGTAGAAAACTCTGTGAAGTTTCTATTTGAAGAATTTAGGCTTCTGTGAATTATGAGTATTCTGGAAGGGTTTTTTAGGTTCTTGGTTAAAATTTCAATTTAGGCCTTATTTGAATGTTGAATTGATAGGGATCAAGGGACAATGTGAATCAACTTCCCTAGCAGCTAGTTGGCACTCTTCCATGAATAGAACCATACAGTCTTGAATTTGACGGTAGGTCATGAAAAATAAAGGTTATGACAATGAGAGGTTGACGGTATATATGTTCAAGTCCAATTCCAAGGAAAGGGAATAACTCACAAGTCACAGCATCCTTTTGAAGCTAAAACACTTCTTCTTTTCCTCTTGTGAAAGCGTAATAGGATTTGGTTGTATCTGTACTGCAACCGAATTTGACATAGTGTCACCATGCAGTCTTGAATTTGACGGTAGTGTCACCATGCTTCTAGGAGGAGGTGCCCGTCAAGGGTTAGAGTGTTAGGCCGTCAAACATTCTGGCATTTCACTGTTAGTACTGATCTTGTTAGCATCTTCTGTAGAACTATACCTATTCAAGATCTTACCCTGTCCTTAGCAATGCAAGCTATAGGCGAATCATGACTCTATATGTTCATCCATCCTTACATTGTTAAATGTATTTGAGATCTGGAAGTTGAGAAACTACCGATTTCTTCTGTGTAGGAAGAACTGCAAAATTCAGCTTCTGCTACTGCGGTAAAAGATGATGATTTGGTAAGAGTTCTGAGGGAACTCACTGCAGTTCAAAGAAAAATAGCTGATTTAGAAGTGGAGCTTCGAGGCAGAAAGGTATTTTCCTCCCAGTATTTAATTCGTCTGCATCCTCTTTTTTTTTACTTCCTTTTCTACAATTTTGTTTGGATAACTTGGTTGTGTTTCAAAATATACTTCGATTTTGCCTTTGAATCCATGCGTTTGGTGTATGATTACAGTGTGCATGATCAGTTACGTTGCTGACCGACTTAAGAAAACTATACCTACAAAGTTTAGATTGATAGTTTAGATAGACAGAATTAATGAATATAAAACAGAAATCAGAGAATTATAAAAGAAGGGGTAAAAAGAAGAAATAAGGTGGCATTTCCTCTTTTTGGTTTTTTCATACTTGAGAACAATTTCAGCATTATGAATGGATCTTTTGAAATTTGATCTAATTGGTTGCTATTAGAATTTTTTTCCAACAACTGAATTTTGTAAGGCACTGGGTTATGGAACTTTGAGCTGACTATTTGTTTATTTGTGATGCCTAGGATGATAAGAATGTGGCCCATTTGACCCATGTTTCTGAAATGGAAAAGAAGTGTGAAACTCTTGCAAGAATTACCACTATTTTGAAAGATGTCATTCAAAATAAGGTACAGACTTTCCCCCTCTTTTTTCTTACTATTACAATTCAGTACTCAATGTGCCTTCTGGTTTGTTTTTGTTCAAAGGAGGTTCTTCTGACTGTGTCTTTAAATTTACCTCTATTTACCATGTGCCTGTTTGTTCCAATAATTTTAGTTTGTTCAAAGGCCTTAGTGTTTGTTCTTGTTTAGCTTGGAACTACTTTGAGGCATTAAAGCATTTTAATTAAAGTAACACCTTGTCCGACAGTGCATACCCGTTCAATTGATTATAGATAGAGCTTTGAAAGAAATCGTTCTGGTTAATGAATTTGTTTTTTAGTTTATTGCTTGTTTCTCGTACATAAACATTATAGAGAACTACAAAATAGATTATATTGAACTTGTTCCCGGATAGTGTTCTGTAGCAGTAGATTTCAGTTTGCTAACAGCGTGTTATTAACTTCCTTAAATTTTGGATTTAAAACTGTTGCATTTCTTATTCAGGACCGCATCATTGCTCGTCTTCAGCAACCTTATTCACTAGATTGTATCCCTGTTGAGGCCGAATTCCAGGTTAGTTCATTTAACATCTGCTGAGATGCATGCTCTTTATGTCTGTTTTTGCTGCTTATAGTTAATACCATGATTAAACACTACTATGTGTTTAATATGAAATTATGAGAGGTCGCCACAATGCAAATGCATTTCCCGAAATACTTCATGAATTTTAATTAAAATCAGGAAAATAACGGTGTTCAACTCCCTTAATTTTGAGATTCAGCGGGAATCCATGAAAATATTTCAGTTGTTTTGTATAATGTACCATGGCACGAGCTGAGAAATCTGATTAATGCTGAAAATAAGCATATATCTCAATCAAGTTATGTTTGCAGCCTTCTAAAAGCGTTATCCTGGTGGTAGTTCAGAATGAGATTTGATCTGATAGTTATACTCAAAACATCGCGAGATTTGATCTGATAGTTATACTCAAAGCATTGCGATTGGCTTGGATTGGATTGGATTGGATACTGCTTCCTAAAGCCTATTTTCTAGCTTGAAATAACATCCTTAATTACCCTTGGCCTTGACTTTTCCCTTTCCACAGAAACAATTTTCAGAATTGCTGATGAAGGCGGCAAGTGATTATGGAGCCTTGACTGCATCAGTTTCAGATTTCCAGTGGACCCAAAACTTCAAGGAGCCACCGTCTGTGTGGGCGGTATGTCTTCAAAACTTCATTGTCACATGTCAATTACTCTATTTCAAGACTAATATTTTGAAGTGGCCAACAGCCTATTCAAGAGAACCGATAGTTTTGTCCAGTTTTGGCTCTATAATGTTCAATTTTTCACTTCCTAAATAGATTAATAAACTTAAACTTTCTTATACGTCTAGGAGATGCTTCGACCAATCCCGGTTGCTCTAGCATCATGCACACGGTTCTTTGAGGCCATGTCAGCCATGCGAGAATCATTCGCCACTCTACAAAAACTAAGAGTAGGACATTCAACTCCTCTATCCTCCCTGCCTTCTACACCCGCATCCGCCAGAGATCCATCAGGAAGACTTCTTGCAGCAGATTCAGACTGTGTGACACCACCAGCTTGGAGAAACGAACAGTGCTCATTCGACGACTTAACTCTCACGAACTCAAGGAAGGCGGAAGCTGAGCAGCAGCAGCAGCAAGAAGGAAATGGCTATCCTGAGGGGCTCGAGGGTGACGGGTCCAGTCAAAGGAGACTCTCATGGCCTCCTCAAGTTAAGAATGGTGTGTAGTAGATGTTCAGGGTTGTTAAAATCACCTTTTGTTGCTTCTGATTGATTTGTTTGTTTCAATGGGTTTTCTATATTTGCTCAACTGTGTAGTCTAGCTTTGTGTATGTGTTATTATCAGGTCCTCTCGCATTTTATACATAACAAAAGGATATTAGTGAGTGGTCATAAATACGTGGGTGATGCCATAATCACCATAAGTGAAAACCCAATTTGACCAGTCATTACAGGTTCAATACAAAAATGCCAAACAAAATTTAAATTTTTACACCTATTTAATGATATGGCGAGAAATTATAGTGTGATTAAAGATTATTTTTTGAAATCACGGGCATTTTTCCAATATTATTGTAATTTTATTTATACTATTGCCATCCATGTTATTTTGCTAAACAAGTCCAAAATGATTCAAATAACTCAAAATTCTCTACAGAAATCAGCACCCTTCATTACATCCTTGCAAATTGCGAGGAGAATTAAAGAAAATAGAAATTGGAAATTGACTTACATCTGTATGTTATTGACGGCAACATTGATTTTGTTGTTTGTTCCTGAATCGAGGTGTATAAAGTTTCCCTTGGTAGGATCATTGATTCTAGTGATTCGTTGTTCGGTTTTAAAACGAGATTGTGCATTCTTGAAACCTGCATTGATTTTGTCATTCATCTTTGAGTGAAGAATGTGTTCTTATACCTTCATTGATTCAAGTGTTAAAGTTTTGAGTCGAGATTGTGAATCCTTGATAGCTGCTTCGATTTCGTTGTTCTTAACAATGGGGACGACATCATTACACAGGTTTGATTTTGCTATTCTTACAACTTCATTGATTTTGTTGCTCTTGACAGTGCGAACAATATCGTGATGCTTGCAAGTAGTCGAGATTCTGTATGTGTATTCATACAACAATTCAATGTAATTTTAACATCTATTTCATGGTGCTTGGATTACAACAATTAACTTTACATAGCAAGAAAAAAATCAGAACAACATAACAAACGCCGATTTGCCTTGAACACAATTCATTCCAATTGAATCAACCATAAAATGATTTCCACTTGCTGAGCTCCGAATTCTTCTCGATTAAGCGCCAGAGATGCAACATAGGATCGCAGTGAACCTCGTTTAATAGGAAAAAGATGGAGGATATGGAGAAAGTATAACAAATATACAATCAACCAATAATATTACTATTGTTGAACGAAAACAATTTTGACTCACCATAAGTGCCTAGCTCAATATGACTCATAAATCACATCTTTAACAGAAATTTATGATAATTTGGTAAAACAAGTTCTTGAAGCCTCAAAAAGAAATTGTCGTCAAAGTACATATCAGACGGTAATTCCAATATTGTATCTTAAAAATCATCACTGGCTTCAGTAATGTAGTCATCCAAAATTTTGATGTAGTGAGCGTCATATTCAATAGTGAATCACACACATCAAGGACAGTCGAGAATACATCGATTACATATGAGAAATTTGTAAAAGAAATAATACGAAGCCTCAGTAAGAGAGTCAAATTTGGCATCAAATTACATTTCAGCCGGTAATTCCAACTTTTAATGCAAATCCTCATTGGCTTCAATCGTAGATAATCAGTTCTAAATTGAGAATGTAATCGCACGAAACGGCACCATAGATCGAATTAAAACTAGATCCACGGTTTCCTATCAAAAATGCGAAGCAAGAAATTGATATTGGTTCAATCATAGCATCACCGGTCATCGCTCTTGAGCTACCGGGGACGTGGCATCGAACCTTCAACACAGGAGAATAGCATGAAGAAGTGAAACAAAATCGATAAGTAAATTCAAATAAAACCCTCAGAGACCCGTATAAAATCACACACACAGCCAGAAGGAAAATACAAGACTCACTATAATGCCGCGACGAAATCCCCGACCGATCAGAGGAATCGAAGAGAAAGGAATCCGGTGAGGAAGATCCGATCAGCTAAGAAACGTGACCGGGGGATGGAGAAATCGCTTAGACACGAGCAAATCGAGAATCTTCGAGCCAGAACTGCTTTTTAGAGTGTCATACGGCACTTCCTATCTTTTTCATGGGAATTCTTCCTCATGGGGCTAGTATAAAAAAAATGAACTAAAACTGAACCTAAAAGCTTTCTCTGAACCTGAAAGCTTTCTCCGGTGGTGACAATGGAGAAGACGATGATATAAGAGATGGTTATATAGCCAGAGATTGAAACCCTAATCTTGGCATTGGCGGCTGGCTTCAAGAGGCTTATGCTCTCAAGTTGGGCTTTATAATGGGCCGATTGGGCTTTTTAATGGGCCGATAAGAATATGTTTGGTGGAGGGCCGATAAGGACTCACCTGTTTCATAAAACAACATGTTTGGACAGTTTTCTATCTATTTTAATAAAAATTTTGAGTTTTTTTCAATATGTAATAAACAACAAAAATTACTAGTTATTTACGGCAATTTTTAACGAATCCGTATTTAACCTCTAAGCATCTCCTTAGTTCCGAGATTGTTATTTTTTTTTGGTGGGAAGGAGAGTCATTGGTCTCCGTCGCATCTAGACGCACTTTTATTAATAAAAAAGAGCTAAGTAGTCATACCCGGGGATAGTTCGACCCCTTACATCATCAAGTAAAAGATCCACTATACCCTCCGGCGGGTCACTCAATACAGTCAATCCAAGTGGAAAGTTCAGAGCTAAATTTGCAATAAAATCAGAAATTCTATTCGCCTCACGAAAGGCATGACGGAACTGGATAACCCAGTCTCTTTTCAGGAAGTCTTGGCACATACGTAGCCGTAGCAACAAGCTCATTTCGTTCAAAAATAAAGGAAAATGGTTACGCTTCCGCAAAGCGTAGGCGTAGAATGGGTACATATAGCCGTAGCAACAAGCTCATTTAGTTCTGCACTCTGAAGCGTCGATTAATGTACAGTTAACTTCGCATTAATTTCACACAAAGAGTAGTGAATTTAAATTGATTTAGTTAATTTTATAGTTGGAGGTGAAACCAAGATTGGATTCAATCAATTAAGATTGGATTCAATCAATTCTTCACTTGGGGTCTGAAATCAAAATAAAATTAAAAAAAAATAAAATTTTATGAATTAATTGATTCTGCCCATGAAGTGTGGTTTACACAATTTTCCTTGTTGTATCCGATCAATGTTAAAGAGCATCATAGATGTGAAGAAGGCGCATAACAAAATCTGAGTTGTTTTTCCAATATCCAGTTGGTCTAGCGGGATGTGGTGCTAGACTCCTTAAGTGGTTAGCTTGGAGATTCGTCCCGTCCCGAATGTAGATCGACGAAACCAATCGAACCGGGATTTACTTACCAACCTTTCACAAAAAAAAAAATCTGAGTTGTTGATTACTGGATTGTGTAGTTTTTGTTCTTCGCCCTGGAGTTGAGTATAGTTCCTTATCTACGCCTTTTGGTAGCTATTTTGTTTTTCTGGTTTGGATTGTTGTTAGAAATCGTATTCGGTGCATATTCCGTACTCATCTTCCCCATTGTAATAAACTAAAGTGCAATTTTTCTGGGGAAAAAATTCAAGATATATATATGGAGTTAGATTTATGAGAATTGGGTATGAATATTTATAAAAGATATTGCTTTACATTCATAGGTACTCTCAAAGAAGCTAAGCGCGTATATTGATTGCGTGCATAAGTGTTTATCAGGTTAACTTAGCTTACATCAGATGGAAGTGTCAATGTGCACCAACTAGCTTCATTGTTTGTCATCTTCCATGGCTTTCTATATTCAGTATTGTCTTGTGATTCAATGGTGTAGTGGCACTCGACATCATTCTGTATTTTGTTGAAATCTGTTCATAGGAAGAGACATCAGGATAAGTTAGCTAAACAACTCGAATCAGTATGAAAGGACCCATGAATCCGATTTGACAATAGAGAAAGTGAAGGGTTTTGTTTAAAGACACTAAATATGAAGCTCACTCTGAATTGAATCGACTGTCGAAGGAGAAAAGCTTCCTTTGTTCATCGGTTGGATTTAACAACCATCGACAGAATACGACAGCTGCACTAACGACAGAGACTAGCGACAGCGAGGCTAGGAATCCGAAATGAGACACATCATTTGCAACTATTGCGACGCCCAGCATTAGAAACTCTGCTAAACTTGCAATAGAAATTTCGGTTGTCCCGATAAGATTTGCTTTGGATGGCGGGATCCCTGTTTGAAGAATTTGAGAACCCACAACATCGTACGACATATGCCCCAATCTTGATAATACCTGAAAATGAGCAGATAAAGCAAGCAAATCACCACAACTGCAATTCACTACTCACTAGCAACCTAGATGCCCGGTGGCAACCCTGGGCACACCTAATAGTAAAAATTCTGAGTTGATTATGCCCAATGGAATAATACGCGTTGGCAACGAGATTCTTTGGTCATTAACTCATGCCATGCAGTACAACTACCCCAAAAAGTTTGTTATGTTGGGTCTGAGTATCAATCAATCCTAAACCTTGTGTGATTTTATGCAATTTTCCCATAAATGTAATGACAAGGATAGAAAGAAAGCTTTTACAAAACAAGATAAAGAGGGAGCGCAATGGTATAATTTTCTTGACAACAGCTTAGTGCTTTAGGGGTATTTGAATCCTTCCGTCATCCAATATTTTACATGCTAAATTCTTTGTACGGATGAATTTTGTTAGCAATAGGGATTCATATTTACCTTAACTCTGGAAACAAAAAAAAAAATCATATATATGATAACAGGACTTACAATTAAGCACAAGAAGAAGAGAAGAGCTTTCTTTTGAGCAAGAAACCCACTCCAGTACACTGCAACAGCTAGGGTAAGCAGTGATGCCTGGAGGATCAATCCGACTGCTCCAGCCTACAACACTCGGTTTCTTAATATTATGTTCTGATTAGAATATCATGGAACAACAATTATGCACACAAAAGCAAAAACCTTTAAGATGCCGAGTTCCCTGACCAAGGCAGCAGAAAGAAATGTTGCTGCTACACCCATGAAAGCACACAATCCACTAAAGCCTCCAATTATCGATGAATTGAGACCTGATGAAATCCCAACACTTAAATCAGACAGCTGTTATGGAAAGGCATCGGTAGACGATGGACTGCAATGTAATCATGCTTAAACAAGTCAATTAGAGAAAGGCCATCAATGAAACGTAACAAAACCATGAAATGGTTATATGCTTTCCATCAAAAGAAAATACATGACTATTATGCTTAATACACACTAGATCCATGCGAAGTTGCTGGAAGATATTTCATCTCAATAATTAATATATGGGTTCAAGAGAGGGCTGGAAACTCAAAAAACTGATTCAGTAACCAAGAAACAAATAAAAGTGAAGAGCAGAAAAAAAAATACCACGCTGCACGAGAAATGCTGTCATCAATCCACTAGGTGCAAGAACAACATTGAAATAGAGGAGTACATAAGCTATACTTGCAGGAAGAACAGGCTGCTGCAAGTATTCAATCCAGCCATGCTTGATAGAGTCCAAACCTATATCCACTGATCCAACAGACAGGGAACTTCAGTAGTATTTTTACTCCTAAATTTTAGGAATCCGTGTATCCAAATTCACTATTGATTCTTAAGAAGTACAAATATGCTTGAGAGTTTTACCTTTATTTTCAGCATCAGTTTGAGACGCAGAAGTTTGCTGACACTTGACACGATCCAGAACTCCAGCAGAAAGATTGTTTGTCAACCAAGTAAGAGAAACCTATCCATGGAGTCATAATTCATAAACGGCTCAAATAATGAAAAAATGAACAACTAGCTTAAAGGTGAAGCAGAACAGTACCACAACTGGTAACGACCATATCATCAGACCAGCAGCAAGCTTCAAGCAGGTAACTGGATCATATTTTGAGAGAAGGGCACCAAAAATGGATGCTCCTAGGATCTGCTCTAAGATAAAAATTAAAAAATTAGCATGTATAACTATTTTTGTGAAACCACAAATGTTGCAGGCAATACAAGAACTTCGGAACAAAAGATCCATATTTTTGCAATCCATCTAAACTGTCAGTCATGTATCAAACAAATGCGATCTGTGGAATATCCTTAGTAAGCTTCAAACAGCTAAATGTGTACCTCACAGAGAAGATCAATTCTACTGATTACTGCATTTGCTTGGGCAAGTGCGATGGGTCGGTTACTCCCAGCTAACTACAAAATACAAATAGGGGGTTTTCCTTATAAGGGCAGAGGGAAAAAAAAAACACCGGGTTTACAAATATACAAGAGGTATGTGCATTACCAGCACAACCCAGTCACGCTCCATGGCAACACCCAATGCCAATCCTGTCAGCCTCTCAACAGCCCCAGCCAACACAAGTGTGAGAAACCATGGGCGGAGAAGAAAGCATGAGATTGTAGAGGTAGGCAGAGAATGGCCGTGAATTATCATTGCTACAGATAGCAATTGAGCTGATACCTGAATTTATAGCATATAATAGAATTCAAAGATTTGTGAGCTCATCATGTACACGAGAAAGAGAAAGGTTCAGGTGGTATTCTACAGAGGTGGATGGAGATTACCTGAATAAGACTCAAACAGTTGTAGCAAGGCACCCTGGGCATAAAATCCATAAACTTCCCAATCATTGGGCCTCCGAGAATCACAATAAGCTGTTTTTTGCATCAAGCTGTATATAAGAGCCAATTCTCTGATTTTTCTGCTAAAGAACTGAAAGAAAATATCAAACCTTAGTGAAGAAACTCATGACAGCCACAGGTAGAAGACTTGGACGAATCAATGCAATAGCAGCAGGCCAAGCAAAGTTCCAAAGTTGTTCCACTAAATTTCCAGCCAAGCAATTTGCATAAAGAGCTGAAAAGTGCATATAAATCATGTAAAAAATCATTGTCTTTTAAGACATCATCTTCAAATCAGTACAGGAATTTTAACACCTCAATGTTGATGATGCATGCGAGAGACTTGAGATCAATCACCCCAAAGAGAATAATTAAGAAGAATTATGACAGATCACTGTCTTTATTGAATACTAACACTTTACAAGTGAAAGAAAATAAGTATATAACATAGATTTTTTATGGCTTTCCGAAATAACTAGCCCCACAAAAGCCACCACTTGGGTTTGTGAAAAGTACCTCACAAATATGCTTATACTGTTCACTAAATCAATGAAATTGACTATTGTAACATTATGCTTTTAAAATAGAGTAGCACAAACCATATAATCCAGCAGGATGAGCTGGAGTTGCAGCAAGTTTGTTTTGTTCTTCCTCGGTTAGTACCTGAAACAAATCATCTAATATGAAAAAACATCTATAATAAGTGCAAAATATAACACAACATCAGATGGGGAAATGATCAATTGACAGTTGGATACATACTGGCAATGATGTCAAAACTCTATCTACACAACTTCTCTCTGATAACAAATCCAAAGGATTGGCTTCAAGAATATCAGATTTTAGATGAATGATAGAGCTGGAACAGGCAGAAATAGAATATGATGCTCCTCCCTCCTCGTCATGGGAAGAGACATCAGTGATCTGTAAATCAGCATCGGATATTGAACATTTCCAACAGTTAACATCAACCCTGCAGTAAATATAAGACAAGCCAATTATCATTTCTCTTGTGATTACGGATGAATAAGTTCAGGACAAAGAACCAAATTCCAACTTCAGAGAGTGGATCATGCACACTGAATTGCTCTTTTTCGGACATTGCTCTCTATAGTGTATGCCCTTTGGGAAGGCAAATAAAATATATAGTTATCGTTTTCCACAAACAAACCGTTGATCTAAACTCCCTGTCCATGTTGACATTAAATAAGACAACAACCAGAACTCCACAACTACACCATGGCCATAGAAGCAATATACATGTATCGTGAAGGAAAGAGAAAAATGGCAACCAACAAAAACGACACCGATTGTAAAGTTAAGAAATTCAACTGAAACGATATGCACGGTTCCAAACATTCCAATCAATCCAATAATCCAGATTTCTTCCTATCAGGGTCTCACTCTATGAGGAATTCAACCAATCATGAAATAAATTGATTGAGCAAAGGTGAGAGTATTGCCTGGTAGGGGGAGTTAATAGTGAAAATTTCAACCGTCTGCTAGAAGGGAAGCGATAGCGTAATCCAGAAGAAGACAGCGACGAAGGAAAACCTTGGCAGCGTTGTTGAAGAGAAAGAGACGGAGAGTAAGATAGTGGGGAAGGCAGTGAAATCTGAGAGATGGCAATTCCCCGAGCTGCGACCATGGAAGCTTCAACTCCAAGTAGCAAGGTAACTTGAAGTGGTAACAGCCGTCCACCGAACTACTCATGCAGTCGAAATTCCAGCTAATTGAATCTTTTCGTGTCAATTCAAACAAAAAACAATGAAATCCCTAATTCTCTAGGTCACAACTCACAATAGATTGAAGTTTCGTCAAATTATAGAGAGACGTGAGGAATATGGTGCCTGATGTTGCAGTTGATTTGAAGTGTTGCAATGGCGGGTGGGAGATTGGTGGCTCTGGTGGGAAAGAAGTTGGATTGGATTTCCTTATCTGATAATCAGCTCCAAATAGCTGCGCAGTTTAGCTATGTCTGACTTCCCTCTTCCAAAATTTGACCGTCGTCTTTGCTTTGGGCTGTTTGGGCTTTAGATCGTTTGGGCTTTAAGCCGTTTGAGATTTGGGCCGTTTGGGCTTTGAGCCATAGCTTTCTCTTTTTAAATATTTATTGATGGTATCGTAGCATTTTTCGGTGCTTATTTGGACAAACTTATATTTACACGACATATGTAAATTATTATCAGTGGGCATAAATTCATGTTAATCATGTCCCGATTCCATCTCGATTTCGTCGTAAATTGGAAAAAAAAAAATGTGTATCCTATCTCATAAAAAAATTTGCGCGACGGAAAATTTTCATCCGAGCTAATCCCGTCCCACATATATAAATAATATTTTTATGTTTTTAAAAATATTATATTGATAAACAATATATATAAGTTACTAATAATTATTGTAAACTATTATTAGTGCTTACAATGTTATCTTTTGTAAACTATCGTTAGTGTAGTGTAGTGCTAGCTTTTTTTGAATGTGAATCGATACAACACTTGACTTGTATTCGTTTTGAATATTCAAAACGAATATAAGTTACACCAAAGTTTGAATATAATTTGTGTCTTTAAATATAAGAGAAAACATGTACAAATGTTGAATATATTTAGTGTATAATTTTTGCGGGAATCCACCAAAATGGTCAATTTCCTTTCCTTCTCATTCCTTCGTCCGGTTTGTTTTGTGGGTTGTTGAGATTGAATATTCCCGTGTGGGTACTTGCGTAACTTAGACTTATTTGCCTTCGACCCAATCCAAGTGTGGTTCACATTGGTGGCTTTCTCAATTTGTGATTCTTGTGTTGTAGGTGTGGTGTGTGATGAAGGGAATAATTGAAGGGGTGTCAGAAAGTGTACAGTGGAAAACGCGACCCAACTAGGGTTAAAGGGTTGGTTTGCTACATAGGAGATGGTTTAGTTGAAGTTGTATTTTCATGGAAGTCATAGATTGGGGAGGAGTTGCAGGAGAGTGGAGGTCCGCCAAACGCTATAGTTGCTACTCTTCCTTTCTCGATCTTTAACTTCTTTTTTTAAATTTATCTTGTTTTTCTAATAAACTAACGAGGTTCAACACCTTATAGAGAATTGACGGTCTTGGGCAAATGTCGGAAATTTTAAAACCTCATGGGTACGAGCCCAACTTGTAGTATATTTGTTGGCAAAATCCGGAATACCCTATACCACAGGGGTTACCAACTGGAATTTCCAATAAATTAGTTAATAAAACGATTCGATTCAAGTACGGTTACAAAGCATTTTTCACAATTGATGCACTCGATCCAACAATCTAGATCATGTAACGTCATTCAATGATTTATATACGGACAACGCGGTGATATTTTTTGTAATTATGTGAAGTTCAACCGCCATTTTTTTCATTTTTAAATTTGTTTTTAAAGGTTATTTGATGTGACAATTTGTAATTTTTAAAATGTGTAGTGAAAGTTTGTTTTGTTATGTTAGTTCAAACTGTTTTTTTAATGATTCATATTTTTGTTTAATTAGTTCAAACCGTTTGTTCAAATAGCTATTATTTTTTAATATTTTTCGTTCAAATTTTTTTATACACTTTGGTCCAAACTTTTTTAAATTAATAGTATAAAAATTTTGTTTTTTAATATTTCAGTTCCCCCTTTCTTTTTTTTTTAACGGGCAATTTTTTTAGTTCAATTTGTTTATACTTCGTTCAAATTATTATTTTGGTTAGTTCAGATTATATTATATTAATAATTCATATATTTTTTTATTATAAATTTTGTATACAAGTTCAATGCATGAACTAATAATATAAAGTGTTTGAACTAATAGAACACTCGATTATAATTACCATAAGTATGTAAATATAAACTTTATGATATTAACTCAATTTGGGTATCATTAATTTGAATATTGTGTGGTATTAGTTCATTATGCTTTATTAGTCCAAACATATACAAAATACAAGTAACAAAGTGCATACAAACACAACTACCAAATTAATAAAATAATACGTGAACTAACTACAAAAAATATCAAAATCGATAGACTATACCTTTAAACAAATTGAACTAAAGTTATGAACCGAGACAATAAGTGTTATAAACTTTATTTAAATTTATTTCTTCTTACACGGATAAAAATTAGGATGAGTTGGGTAAGTAGGCAACTTATGTAATGGTGTGTACAAACTAGGCCCTTTTTGTTTCTTGTTAACAAACTAGGCCCCTCTATAATTTACAAAAAAGATTAATGAATTAAATATGTAGGATTCTATAGATTTGCTGGATAATTCTCTTTCCTACTAATCCGTATTAATTAGCTTAATTTAAGGCAGTAAAATTTATTTTAGCCGTTAAATATGGAAATAGGCGTTTTGATAATTGCCATTCGTTAATTGAATGTCCATTATACGATCGTTTGCAGAAGCTTTGTGGACGCCATTGATGCTTCATCCGAGTTTGTGCTATTGTCGTCTTCTACATTGAATCTATGATTTCTCATCTTCATTACTCCGTAATCGGTCGTTAGGATTCGATCGTATACATAAGGCGCTCATATTCAACAAGATATCTGATTTTGTCCTAGGGTTTTTTTTCAACCGAAAATCTGGACGCCATTGTTGGTCCTTCGGATCTACTCAGTGTCGCCGGAAGATAACGATTGTGTACACAATAAGGTGGTGGTCGACTACATATTTTTGTCATAACGACCAATAGATTGCGTATTTATCAGGTAATACGTATTTGTGTGTTGTTTCGTGTGTTTTGTTTGAGTGTAAACGTAATTGTTATTGGTCGTTGTACAATGTAAAAATAATATATGTTTGTATGATATGTATGTGTCTTGTGTATTGAATATGTCGTGAAGGTATGTGGTGTGTATGTAACGTAACATGTTATTGTTATTTGTGTATTAGGTATGAGTACGGTATTTGTGACGTTCTATTACGGTGGTGCTTGGGAGCTGAATACTAATGTATGGGAATACATTGGTGATGTTACAAGCAAGCCTCTTGTTGTAGATGGATCTTGCACATTTGAGGAATTAGTATATAAGGTTTCAACGCATTTTGGGATATGTAAGTCGGAATTTGATATCAAATTATCGTACAAGAATCCATTCAATCCGTCACTCAAACCATTCAACGTCACCACGACGGTTGATTTGGAAACATTCCTCCAAATAAATGGTCTGCAGCAGTTCATGTGGTGTGTGCCAATGTGTGTGACGACAGTGAGTGTTCATAAACCCAAAAATGTTGTGACACTGGATGCGTTACATACTGGAGAACAAATTATGAACGATTATCTGCAGCTTGATTTAAGTACATATTCATCAAATATGTCGTTGACAGTAGAAGAAGATCTTACGCCGGGTGACACACTAGCAATAGTGCCACGTGTAGATACATATGTACCAGATGTGCATGATTATGAGCTTGCATTGGGCAAAACATATTCTTCGAAGGTAGAGTTAAAGAATGCTTTGTGTTTGCATTCAATATCCGAATGTTCCCAATATAGGATTGTTAAGTCAAAAATGAAGGCAGTAACAGCAAGATGTATTGACGAAGAGTGTAAATGGAGGATTCGTTTCACTAAGCTTGGGGGATCAAGTTATTTTACAACAACAAGGTATGTGTCAACACACACATGTTCGTATCACATGAGGAGAGCTGGGAACAGGGGAGCTTCCTATCAAGTAATTGCAGAGAAAGTGAAATCAATGTATGTTGTATATTATAGCTAAACTTTATATCCTTGAATGTAAGTTGTGTACTAATTTGTGTACACAATGTTTATGTAGGTACGGCAATTCGAAGAAGTTACCTTCGGTTAATCAGATAGTGACTGTTATGAAGAGTTTACATCGAATAGATGCTAGTTATTGGAAGTGTTGGAAAGCACAGGAGGCCGTGAAGGATATGATTAGAGGAACTTCAGAAGATAATTATAGCTCCATCCCCGCATATTTGTATATGTTAGAGGAAGTGAACAATGGTACCATTTCTGCCCTTGTGCTTGATGATGAGAATCGTTTCAGATATGTATTTGTCGCATATGGTCAGTCTATCAGGGGATTTGGCGCAATGCGGAAGGTAAAATACATTTTTTCTTAACAATATGTAGTACTCTGTAAGTTATTATGTATTTCAATTTGTACATTTTTTAAAAATATGTAGGTTATAACGGTAGATGGCACACATTTAAGTGGGAAATATGGAGGGGTGTTGCTCGTTGCAACTGCGCAAGATGCAAATCAACAAATCTACCCAATTGCTTTCGGTATTGTTGATAGTGAGAATGATGCGTCCTGGGATTTCTTCTTTAATAATTTGAGTCGTATAATTCCGGATAACAAGGAACTTGTGTTTGTTTCTGATCGACATAATTCAATAAAGAAGGGTATTTCAGCGAACTATCGGTTGGCGTTTCATGGTTACTGTATTTGGCATCTTAAGGGGAACCTACGAAAGAGGACAAGATCGAACCGTATCCTACAAATGTTTATTGAAGGGGCGAAGAAATGCAGAGAATCTGACTGCGTTGAACTACTTAGGCAAATATCTCTGGTATGTGTTGTTACTTCATGTATTCATCGGTTCGTTATGTATATAATATGTATACTTATGTATAAAAATATGTATAGGAAAAGCCGAAGGTGGGAGAGTTGCTTACTGAGATGGGGATATCAACGTGGGCTCGTTCATTATCTCCTGGGAAAAGGTATAACATAATGACTAGCAACAACGCCGAGTGTGTTAATGGCATAATGAAAGAAGGGAGGGAATATCCAGTTTTAGCAATGTTGGATGAAATCAGACAGTTTATGTCACGGTGGTTTGCGGAACGCCGTCAAAAGTCGCAATCTTGTGTGGATATTTCCACACCAAAAGTTGAGGCTATCATTCAAAAAAGGTTTGATGAAGCAGGTTCTTACTTTGTGTACACACTTGACGCAGATAGGATGGAATTTGAGGTAAAAAGGGCGGATGAACATGTCATTGTTTGTTTGCAAATGAAGACTTGTGCCTGCAAAGAGTTTGATATAGAAGAAATACCATGCATACATGCAATAGCTGCAGCGAAACACGTAGGTATGAGTCCTTCTTATCTTGTAAGTAAATATTATTCCACAGAATATTGGAGGTCTGGATATGCAGAGGTTATTTACCCAGTGCCGAACAAGTCAGATTGGGATATACCGATATACGTTTCAGATATTGCTTGTGAGCCCCCATTGAAGCGTAAGAGGTGTGGAAGAATGCCAAAGTCCAGGTTTCGTGCATCTTGGGAACAAGGATCTAAGAGAAAATGTAGTTGTTGTGGCTTTAGTGGACATACTAAGAAAACTTGTGTAAACCAGCCGAAATAGCCAAGTTTATTTGATAATTAGTTCACTATTTTTATCCGTACATAATGTGTTATTTTATTATCAACTTTATAAAAATTGCCTTTATTATGTATAAACAAACGTCGTTTTTTAAGAATATGTATATCACACATACATATATAACTCGTATACTCTATTTTGTTAATAAATGTATAATGTATTTGGAAATCATTATATCCAAAGTCGAAGCCAATCGACGTTGTGTACATAATTTATATGCGTATATGTACCTTTTTATTTTATGTACGTAAATTTTACTTGATATGTGTGCTTTATTTTAATGTAAAATTTTATCGATTATGTACAAATATCTAGCATAAGTTAATAGTCTGAACAATTGTAGCTATTTGTGTTGGTTATATAACTTTATTATGTCAAACGAACATGTATAATGAATATCAAACCGTTACACACAACCATGTGTATAGTAGCTACGGGTCATACTAAAAACAAGGATTAACATTTGGGTCTAAGTGTTTCGGTTACATAAACCGTTACATAAAGAGAAGTTTATCAATCCTTATCAACCCATTCGAAAAAACTTAAAACACAAATCAGTAAAATGGAAGTCTTAGTATTTGGGTTACATAAACCACTAGAAAATTGGATGATTTCAGTCCTCATTGAACCAGTCGCGCCATTCCCGGGTGAACACAACATTTGCCAATTTCTCTCTACTTGCTTGAACAGATTCATCGCTGATAGCACTCAAATCTTTACGTCCAGAAGCTAAGTACTGTATGTACTTTATAGTGAATATGCCACAGCTTCCACTGTGTTCAAAAAGGTGTACATAATTACAAAGTATGTAGTATTGTATGGAAACTACATAATTTAATTACACAACACGTACCCGTCAGCGTTGATGTTCAAGCCAGTCTTCCTGATCACCTTTAGTGGGCCCTTTAGTCGATCTCCAAGCCTTTTGTGCTTGCCATGTACTCCAAGCAGTTTAGGGAGCATAACAGCCATGGGCTCAAGAAGGTTATGCAGTTTGTCATCCTTTGTGTAGTGTATCTGTGGATCATAAACATATATGCACCACGTACGGAAATCAATTTCAAGAGCAACCCAATGGGATTCTTGGAGGTTGAATGGTGAATATATGACATCAACGTCATATAACGCCTTTCGGAACATCTGTGGACTGTCCCCAGAAATAACCTCGTGCATGCTTTGATTGAAACTTTGCTTCGATGGTGTCATAGTAATATGCTTTTCAAACACTGTACGGTTGTATGCCCTAGTCCAAACAGTTGAAAGCACAGCAATCTTGGCGAATCGATCAGGGTTGTCAACAATGCTCTTCCGCATGTTCATAATTATCTCATCAATAGACTGTGGAAACAAATTTACGGGGTCAAACATAACTACACATTCTGTTTATATATATATATATATATAATTAAGTTGTACATATGAGCATTTACGTCTTGATCCAAGGCAACAGCAGTTACATATTGACCACATCAAGAGCAGGTGCGAATGGAAAATATTGGAATCACTTTATTTATACATTTTTTGACGGCAAATCATGAATATTTTTCAAGTAAAGTATAGATAAATTGGCAAATTTTGTGTTCATATTCTTTACACATATTGATCTATTCAATAATATACGGTAAAAGCATGAATATTGGATTCACATTATTTATACATTTTATGTATATGAGCAACTTGTACATCCTGCGTATGTATAAATATGAATAATTCAATATGTAGGCAATTTATGTTTCTATAGTATTACTGAAATGTGTTATGCATATGATGTATGATAATCTCACGCCTATTTCCATATGATGTATGATAGTCTCATGCGTGTATATATATGTATTGAATATATGTACATACCTCGTCTTTAATCCAGCCGCTTTGTTTCAGTATGTCTTGTATTGATTCTCTGGATATGTTCTTAATATAACCCCGAATCATGCCTTGGTCGTCTTTGTTCTTCACCCAGTTATACATTTTTTGACGCTCAGCTGTTTGTAACAAGCTCATTGGTGGTTCTTTCGGAAGTTTCACGTTTTTTCTGAACGGGGTACGCTTGTATTTACTATCTTTTGGGACCCTAAGTCCAACCCTTCGAGCAGGCTCTATTACATTGACGCCCTGTTTTAACAAAACGGTAAACAGACATTACATATTTTTTAAATATGTCATATGTAGAGTACCAGATTCAGTTACATAAATATACATATATATTACATATTCTACGATGTTTTTGTATTATAGGCTACACACTTGTGTTGTTTCATACCTCGCTCGACCCAGCACCTATTTCTTGAACAGAAGCATCATCTGCAGTTTGTTTTGGAGAAGCAACATCACTCTTTTCAGTTGGGGCATTCCCTCTTGTATCAGCTGATTGGGCTATAAGTTCTTTGACAAGAATTTTGATTTTGTTCTCGGTCCTCTTGCTTGCCATGTAAACAGTTGTGTCTATCTTATCATATAGCGTTCCAAGATCCTTTGAATATGTTGTCAAATCATCAATCATAATTCCTTGCTGTTCAACCTTGTCTGCAATGTCTTTCTGCTCCCGTTGAATTGATTCCAATTTCTCCAATATTTTTGCAACCCACTCCGGCTGAGTTGATTCCATTCTGAGAGTTCAATACATAAATTATTTACATTTTTGATAAACTAGGTAAATATTCTTTACAATTTGAATCATATGTATATATTTATTGGCGTGTTTCTAACTTATGTATTAAATTATGTACATTGTAATACTAACCTTGGGCTATCCGGAATCTTTTCCTCTGTTTTTTCAGCAAAGTTCTCCTTCTTTCCATCGGGTTCTTTATCAGGAGCAGCATCTATCGTTTCTGCAGATAGGGATTCATTGTTCTTGTTCGTCCTCTTGGACGATCTACATTACGTTTGACATATGTATTATCAACTACATATATTCTGTATTTATAAAAAATATACTTGTTTTAAATAAGTGATAACCTGAGATTCTTGATGATTGGGCTAGTGTTTTCTGCTTTCCTTTTTCCCTTCATCTTTTCCACAGCTTTCGCCTCCACTTTTTGTTTTTCTGTGTACACAAATTATATGTCCAGTACATCTCGTTTAATATGTAATCAAAAAGTTAATTCTTTAACAAAGTCAATAAATATGTATAAACTTACTAGGTGGATCAACAAAGTCATCAGCATCTTCATCGTCCTTCGTATTTGATATGCTCCTAATCTTTATTTCTGGTACAATTGGACTACACAACCAAAACCTATCAATAAATATGTCTAACTATCATCTACATAAAACAATGTAATGTACAAATCAGTACATAACGTACCTGAATTCCTTTTCCTTCTCGTGCACAATATTTGGCCTTGTAATTATTAAGTCAAACTTTTCAAATCCGGCTTCAAACAAGAAATCAATCCTCTCATCTTCTCCCTCTTTTGTGACCCACCTATCGATGTCATCCGATTCACTGAGACCTTGTACTGTTTTTATTTCCTTCTTTTCAAGGGTATTTATAATACCCTTAATGTCTGCATACCCAGGAAACGGCTTACCCCCTTTACCAGACTTTGATACCCAACGTAGGCACAAAGGTGATGCATTTTCATTTATTAAGCTTGCGAAAACCTTTGCAAGCTTTGGAATTGAGTGGAATGCAAATATCTGTAAAATATGTCATACAAACATAAAATATTTATGCACACTTATATATTTTATGATTATGTATTAATATATGTGGATATGCACTACATAAACAGTGTATTTTCAATGCACATTTTCTGGTTGCTTAAATGGAAACATCAATTGAAGATAAACACCAATCATATTTACACATACCTGCAGCGCAAGTGGGAACCCTCCAATGTTGTAGCCACCGCTGTTCCTATCTTTACCAGCCTCACAGGATTGAAGGAACTTCTTGGTCTGTATGAAAGCTAGTCTACCCCATGGAAAAGAGTTAAAAAGGTCCATATCATTTACAATGTTGATCGTTTGCTGGTTGATTTGGGTTTTCCTGTCTTTGGACACAACAACACATTCGATGAAAAGGATGAGGGCCATTCTGTATTTGAATGGGGATTCCTTGGGTTCTTTCATGTAGATTTCTTCCAGATCTTTAGTTGAGCATCTTTCTACCCCAACAACAGCTTTCATTTCGACATCGGGTGTTTCATCGTATGATTCAAAAAAATCCTCCTCGCAGTTGAGCCCAGTTATTTCTTCAAACTCCTTGATTCCAAACCTTAGCAGTACATCTTTTACTCCAAACCACATAGAGTGTTTTCTCCTTGTCTGAACCTCCCTCATCAACATGAAGTGTATTATCTGATTTGACATTTTGAGTCGTGTGCTCATTTCAATTATTGGCCCAAAAACATCATTCTTCATTCTTTTATTGTCTAACTCAGACAGCCCGTCAAGTATCAATGGTATAAGCTGGAGTCGACTAAAGCTGTTGATACGAGCCATCCGAGGGGATTCGTTTTCCACCCATCGATATGTGAACTGTAAAGGTACATTTATTATGTTGTAATATATCAGTACATTATAAAAATAATGAATATTATGTATTCTACAATATTATTTCCAACCTTCAGTTGAGGATTATCCTCCCTATTCATTGTTGCGACATCCTGAGTGTATGTACCTTCCATTCCCTGTTCATTTTGTGACTTGTCAGCACATTTGTATATGTATATGAAGGTACATATAATGATGTATTCATAATATGTGCTGTCTATTACATATTGAAGTACATTACCTGTGTACACACCACTGTTTTCGAACCCTGTACATATGCTATCATAATATCTGTATATATTTATACATATTGCATCCTTTTTATCAACTTGTGTTTATTTATTAATACAAATGATGTCAGTTACATAAATATGTACTTACTCATGTACTAATTCAGTTTTTTTTTTTTTTTTTTTTTTTTTTGAAAACAATATGCTTTTAACAACATATGCATGACAGTTACATAAATATGTGCTTAATGAAATGTGTTATGCATATGATGTATGATAGTCTCATGCTTGTTTACTAATACATGATTACAATTAGACCATTACATTTTACTTCTTATAAATCAGTACATTAATCTAATGAGTTGCAACTGATTAAATACTATATAATGAAGACATTTGAATACCTGCTTTGAAGGACCAGCCCCAGAAGTAGGATGATCTTTCCTCATGTGGGGCTTAATGGCCATTTGCTTTTTTCTTGCCATAGTGTTTGTACTATCAATGAACTAGTACGATTAGTTGAATTTGTGACTTAAATTGAATGCTATATGTACATATTGTAAATATATAATTTGTATCCCTGTTACGAGCTATAAACATAACACATTCATGTATGCTATTTATCTACACATCTGCACTTCTATGTACCAAATCATGATGCTTGTCTACATATTCTACATGTATGATATTTCAATTCATAATCAATTTTGCCTTTTTTTGATATTTGTACATATTCTATATGTATTCAGTATGGCCTAGTTTCTACATACTATGTATGTATTTGCTATTGTTCAGTACAATAGCCGACATGCATCAACAAATACTCACCAATTACTCAATTCTGCATCAAAATCTAATAATATATGAGGTACATATTAGACATAATTTGTATAATCTGGTACACAATCACCATTTATTCAGTTGGATAAACCATGTATCACATTTCTGTTTATCATAACAGTATAACATGAAGAAATGAAACAGATGGAAGATGGAAGACGATAGAAACAGAACATAATCACAATAACAGATCTGGGCATATACTGAGTACTTAGATGAATGAATGAAACGGATGGAAGACGATAGAAACAGAACATATTAAGTCTACATAGAAACAGAACATTTTCCCCAAATACTTTCACTGTTAACCTTTGTGTAATTTATGGAAGACGATATTCAAATTAGTTTTTGATTTGTACAGATTTAGTACATAATCGACAAATAGGTTGCAATAAACTTCATATCGAACCAAAAAATGTACCTTTTGTTGATTTATCGAAGACGATACTCTTCGAACAGTTCTTCAGCTATCTTCAACTATCTTCAATGGCGATATGCGTATACTTTCCTTCAACAGAGGATGGAATAAACGATTATGAATATCGCCTTAACTGTATAAGTATTAGTACAAGAAACGAAAAATGTATGTGAAGACGATACCTTGAATCGATGGTGCTGAGAGTTCTCCAGAGAATATTTGGACCTGGAATCGTCTAAAATGGAGAAGAAAGGGTAAAGTAACCGGCGATTGGAATACGTGCTGATGTGTTTGATTGATGGGTGTTCTCTCTCATAGAGGTTGCAGATGGCGCTATTTTCGTGGGATTACAGTTGCCTTTTTTTTTAAAATTTTATTGTTTAATTAAGGAACGTTTTGATTTACGGTTTATTTAACTGCTCATCCGACTATCCTATTTTATCTCTTCTACCTTTTTGTTTATCTTTATTTTTGACAATTTATCTCCGCAACTTTCTAAATCATTAAATGACACGGATGAATGTCACCCAAAGTGAATCAACGTCTACTAACGAACTTCATAATGCAGCACTGTAGCATCCTATCTACATAAATTATCCCCTTAATAAAAATATGGAAAACAAAAATTATAAAAATTAATAATATATAAATTCAATAAATACCGTTGTCCACGTTAAGAAAATAAAAATAACATAGTATTTTATACTATATAAATTTAATATACACTTCAAGATAAGAAAGTAAAAATACATACTATTTTCTGACTACTGTGTTTGAAAAACATTATTTATATATACATATATATTAATTATATAATTTTATGTATGTAAATATATTATTTTAAATCAAATCCCGTGCGTGGGAATTACGCACGAGATCAAGTTACGACTTGGTCAACAGGTCAATACTTTTCACGCAATCTGTCACTGTTTTTTTCTTACCGGTCTCAACTATAAATTGAGGGATGGAACTTCACTCGCCACTCATACCATATCAAGAGTTCTTGACGGTGCGACAATGGCGATGCGGATCTCAACTCCGATTTCGCAATCGAAGCTATTCCTTCAAATATCCCATCGCGGTGTGTTCAGATTGGTGTCTTCGTCGAGTAACTCTCGTCTCAAATGGCAATTGGGAAGTCGAAGCAGAGGGATAACCACTACCACCGCTTGCATTCGTGTGGATGAGCAGAAGAGTGCTTCCATTGAAGCTTCGAGAGAGTGGGGTAAAGTATCAGCGGTTTTGTTCGACATGGACGGTGTGCTCTGCAACAGCGAAGAGCCTTCGAGAAGGGCCGGCGTCGATGTCTTCGCTGAAATGGGAGTCGATGTTACCGTCGAGGATTTCGTGCCATTCATGGGGACTGGTATGATAATTTGATACTTAATTTGGACTGGATTAGGGTTAGGGTTTGTAAGTTTGTGATAGTGTTATGGTCACTCTTCCATTGAGTACAGTGAACTGGTGGAAATCTTTAAATACTTCCTTTAAATTTCTCGAATTTGGTAGGAGAGGCCAACTTCTTGGGAGGTGTTGCACAAGCAAAGGGTGTCAAAGGATTCAATACGGATGCAGCAAAGAAGAGGTTCTTTGAGATATATCTTGAGAAGGTGACAGTCTTTTGTATTTGAATCCTTTATTTGCTGTCTTGGTGCTTCTTCGTAATCATATTCATTACGTTCTTTGTTCACCTATTGTGTTGGTCAGTATGCAAAGCCAAATTCTGGAATTGGGTTCCCAGGTGCAATTGAGCTGATTACACAGGTATATTTGTTGATATATTCAATGTAATCTTTGTAATAGGCTTCCTGTAAATAGGTTATGAGAAAAACGGTTTCATTTTGTAGTGCAAAACAAACGGTCTAAAAGTTGCTGTAGCATCTAGTGCTGATCGTATTAAGGTTGATGCGAATCTTGCTGCTGCTGGTTTGCCGCTTTCACTGTAAGCTAAATAACTAAATAAGTGATCACATGACTTATGTTTCCTTTAGTTTCAACTTTTAAATTATCATCTTTGTATCTTATTCATGATGCAATTGTATTCCAGTTTCACACCAATTGCTGTTGTTTTCTACCAGGTTTGATGCTATTGTTTCAGCAGATGCATTTGAGAACCTGAAACCTGCTCCTGACATATTTTTAGCTGCATCAAAAATATTGGAGGTACCTCCAAATGAGGTATAATGATTTATATAATTATATCATATATTCATATAGCCTCTTATTTTGATAATTTTATCCCTAGAAATGTTGTGCAGCTCTTTTTCTATGCTTTCGTTTTTTCTGTTTACTTCATATCATTATGTCAAAACGTAGAATGCGTTTGATGTAGACATGTACAGATTGGGTCGGTTTGGAAAATTCCAGCCGATACCTTCATAGTGTCGACAAGTCTGAACTGTAAACAAAACGTGTATAGTCTGTTATTCATCGTTGTTAAAATTTGATCTGAAATTTATGTAACAGTAAATAAACCAAAATTGTTTTATATTAAGACCAGACCACCTTAGATAACCATGAACATTGATAAATGTATAGGTCTATTCATCCGCCAATAATTAATCCCCTCTTACATTTTCGACACTACTGTTATATCTCTCTCCTAAGTCCTAAACCTTGCCTGTTTACCTTAAAAAAGAGAGATTCAACTAGCTACTAAAAACACAAACAAAAGTATTCTAAAAAGGAAATAAAAAAAGAAAAAGAAAATAATTGGAAAGAAGCCAGGAAACTAAGAAACAAGCATCAGCGTCCAACAATGTCTGTAATCCACCCTACCTCCCTCCAATTTTTTTGACGCAACATTGTTGTTGCTTAAAACCTCTTGTAAAGAGACATGTTTAGTAAGAACCCAAATCGTCACTTCTGAATTTGCCGCACTCTATCTGTCCAACCATAGGTATGTTGGTTTGAACCCTTGAGTTCCTGTCAGGTATATTTATTTTTATATTTTGCCTATTATTTAACGCTGTTGCAGCATCTATTTCAAGGTTCTTATAGACAAATATAATTGGATATTTTAAGTGTGTGTGGTTTACCAAACCTTAGCGGTATGAATAGTATAAGATGTGCATGGGTTTTTAACCCTGTTTTTTTATAAAATACTCTGACCAGTTTATGTTTTTTCCCCATGTTTTTCAGTGTATTGTAATTGAAGATGCTCTTGCTGGTTTACAAGCAGCAAAAGCTGCCAAAATGAGGTTAATATATGTTAAATTATTGTCTTAGAAATCTTCCTTCTATGTTATGTATATATTTATTGAAGATGTCTTTCTTAAGATTAGTGTGTGTTCGTGTCCTCTTTCGTGGGCTAATGAATTGCAATATGTATGTGCAGATGTTTAGTTGTGACAACTACATTATCGGAAGAGGCTTTGGCAGCAGCTGGTCCAACACTCATTAGGAAAGACATAGGGAATATTTCATTCGATGATATAATCAGTGGTGGATCTAACTTTAATAGTATGTAGTTCTACGAGTTTTGTCAATGACTTTGGGAATAAAAATGTAATTTCGAGTTATAGTTCAATTTATTAAGGAATCATCTCCTTTTCAAGTTTTGGTGTACTTTGGTCATTTGGTGTATAACTAAAATAATTGTCTATGTAATCTCATACTCTCCTGTTGCGCTTGACACTAATTTGTGCTTTTCTTCAGCACATTTAAAATGGTCAAGATATGTCTCTGTACAGATTGCTATGTTATCAATTGAATTAAATTTTCTCTAAAGGAATCCCTTCTGATGAGGAGAAAACATTGCAGATGAGAGGAGGCAGGACCCTCAACACATTAATACCTCTGAACAATCACCATCATCTGTTTCCCAGAAAAATACCACAACAGGATGGTATGGCAACTTTAACATATGTTATGTACTTATGTTTTGTCAACAGTTTTTTTTATAATAAACATGCAATATGTATGCGTGACAATAATGTTCAGCTTCCGTAGGTTTTTAATTGTGTTATTGACTCCATTTGAAATGCACGACTTCCTTTATAATGGGGATTGGATATCTATGGAGAACTACTTTGGAAAGGCATTGGCTAAGGTCGCAAAACTAATTTATGAACAGGCTGCTGGCTTCAAGGCGCAATGTTGTCAGATACGGGAGTCTTGGAATTGCTCTATCCTGCTTGGCATTCACAATTTCTAATTGGAAGGTATTTAATGTATATGTATGTGTGTGTATATATATATAACGGTCCATAATTATTCTTATTTCTCACCTACCGACCCTTTTTCACCGGTATAAATCCCTAATATAATGCATATCCTTCGAAAGTCAGGAGTTTGCTGAGTGTACTTCATCTGCATGAACTCTAATATGTATTTTCCCATGGAAGCTGCTTACGCTCTTGTAGGCAATGCAATATGCGTCTCCAAAAGCTATATGGAATGTTCTTTTTGGAGTGATTAGTCCAGCTTTTGAGTCTAAAGCAGGTAGTGATTTTGGTTGATGTTTGCTTATGATTTTTCTATTGGTTTATGTGATTAATTTATGTTACTTGATTGATGAAATTGGATATATTTTTCTCCAGATTTTGTGGTGGATCAGAGTTAGTGAACCTAACCTGCCATCTCAGCGTTGAGTGAAGTATTTTAAAAGAAAAATGTACTAAACTTTGGTCGTGCCTGTAAGGGTCCTTGAGAGATCTGTTTTCAGTCGAAGTTATCCTTCGAGTATGTAAACAGATTTTGGTGTTCATTTTCTAATGAAAATAAACACCAAATGTGCATATCTACCTTTTAATTTGTGCAATGTGCATATCTACCCTTCTAAATTTTAATATGCTAAATTGCTAATATTCTCTTTCCAAATGTGCATATCTTCCTTTCAATCTGCTAATATTCTCCTTCCAAATGGTAGGTGAATCTCGGAAAAGCAGGGTAAAACAGTTTGTTAACTACATATCTGATCTTGAAAGCAAGTAAGTATTATATCATGGATTGATTATATCACGGTTTATGGATTTTGCTTCTCTGGAAGTTTTGTAAATGTTAAATGATCAATTATATTTGAAGGTCTTCATGCTTGTTCTGAAAAAATGTTAACTTTTCAGGGGAAGTGGGATTATTGTTCCTGAATTTCCTTCTAGGCTAGATTGGCTAAATACAGCTCCTCTTCAGTTCCGCAGGGTGAATCACTTCCCTCCCATCAGGCTATGCATTCCTTCTAATTTGTTGTGTTAACCGTGTATAAGATTTCTCTCCCTTGTAACTGGGTTATTTTTCATGATGTTTGGTTTGACCCGTCAGCATGCATATGGTACGACCATCTGTTAATTTTTCTGCGTCCTTTTTGTGTTCTTTATGTTGGTTTCACCTTCTATTGTATCTTTGGTTTTGTTTTAAATCCATTTTTTATCTCGTGGGACATAAAATATGTAGAAATTGAACTTTAAAAAGATGCACAAATTGCACTTTTTATCACATGTGTGTAATAGAACATATACCATTTGAAGCATCCTTTTGTCAATTTTTTTGTTCTATTCAAATGTTTAGTCTTTTGCATGCCTCCACTCTTTAGTTAAACTCTTCTATTTTTGTGCAGGATTTGAAAGGGAAGGTTGTTGTATTGGATTTCTGGACATATTGTTGTATAAATTGCATGCATGTGCTACCTGACCTGGAGTTTCTTGAGAAGAAATACAAAGACCAACCGGTATGTTCCTCATCGTTGATCTAATCAGCAATCTTCATCCCTCTTCCCTCCGCCAAATTCATCTTTTCAGGAACACAGACGCATGCTGCTTTTTAGTCTATTTTTGTGCTTGTAAAAGTATCTTTCTACATCCTCGAACTTTCAACTTCTTGACTGTATGTGCCTATGTCTTAGTTAGCTACAGATGTCCAATTTAGTCCGGACCGTCCGGCCAATGATCATAATTCTGTTTCTGGAAAATCTTCATCCCTCTCTCTCCTCCTCATCAACAATATGTGGTCCAAGAGTTTGGATGACCATAATAATTCCAGGAAATGTACTATGGAATAATGATTGTTTTTCTTCTCAATACGTCGTCCAAGAGTTTGCATGCACGACATGCACATAATTTCAGGAAATGTACATATGAAGAGTGGAAATATATATCAACAATTATGTCAGAAACACATTCTGTTGTGTAAGATATCACCTAAAGGATGTATTATGTCTTACAAGAACTTATGTCGCGTTCTTCTTTGAACTATGCCTCTTAAGGTGCTACCAAATTTTGTTTTCATTTCATCCAAACCAATAATAAGTCCCTGTTCTCGTATACTTGCTAAATGAAAGGTATTTTACCCACATCTAACTCTCTTTTGCGTCTACTTGAAGCTCGTGCAATTTATATTTTATGAACAATATATCTTGCCATTTGGCCTTTAGGACGATGTTTTATTGTGTAATTTGCACATGTTTTTGCTGCAGAAGATCGTTTCCTGTTCTAGAGAGAATTAAATCTATTTTTTACTTCTATTTATAGATCTATTGTATGTTAAACTGATAATTTCAGTTTTGATGAATTATTAACTTTGATCAGTTTGTTGTCATTGGAGTACACTCGGCTAAGTTTGACAACGAAAAAGATTCGGAGGCAATTCGTAATGCAGTTTTGCGATATGGTGTTAGTCATCCGGTAAGTAAAAACCAGTGGGATTTTTAATAACGTATTTATTTATAATCCTCTCGGAAAGCACTGAAATTGCCAAACCAAAATTATTAATATTGAAGTCTTACATTCTTTGCTTCTAAATGGACGTTTCTTGTGTTTAGACTGTTAACTAAAGGAGAGATGGTTACTAAATGTCATTGTATTTAGACTGTTAACTAAAGGGGAGATGGTTACTGAACGGTTGTTTCTTTTTTATGTCCCTGATGCACATTAGCATATTGCTTTTGCTAAAAACCTAAAACTAATCCTTCATAAACAATTCATAATTTTGTCATAAATTCACCACTCACATTATGGCATGGCCTTATATTGGAAAGTGGAAAAAGATTTTTTGTTTTAAGAATACATGCTGAATCAGGAGTACTTGTTTTTCCACCTCACCAAATCTACAAGTATGTTAATACAGGTTGTAAATGACGGAGACATGAATTTGTGGCGAGAGCTTGGTGTTAACTCTTGGCCAACATGTGCTGTTGTTGGACCCAATGGAAGGGTTCTCGCACAACTATCTGGTGAAGGTCACAGAAAGGTGTTGTTATATTTAAATTCACATTTGTTAAATATTAAATGTTGCATCACTGTTGTTATTTGATTATAGTGTGTGCAACAACAATGACAGTCGTTAAAAAACAAGACTTAAAAATACTGCTGACATTATATGCAATTAAATGTTTTGAAAATGGTTTTGTGAGGTCCATATTGAGTTTTTTTTAACTGTATCACATATGAGGCATGCATACTGCTTTTTGGTACGCTGTTGCTATTTTCTTGTGCATTCTGTAAGGTTATGATGGTTTTGATAGTTGCAATACTAAGGTACAAGTTTTAGGAATGGTCAGATTTTTAAGTCCATGACTATTCTATGGTTTAATGTTGCCCAGTTTACATTTTTTGGTCTATCTTGAGATATTTAGTTGTAGTCAAATTGAATATGTGTTTTGATAACTCGTTTCTTGGAGATTTTCTACTAAAAACACTTGCTATTTTCTTGTGCATCCTGTAAGGTTATGATGGTTTTGATAGTTGCAATACTAAGATACAAGTTTTAGGAATGGTCAGATTTTTTTAAGTCCATGACTATTCTATGGTTTGATGTTGCCCAGTTTATATTTTTTGGTTTATCTTGAGATAGTTAGTTGTAGTCAAATTGAATATGTGTTTTGGTAACTCGTTTCTTGGAGATTTCCTACTAAAAACACTTGCTAATATTTCTTGTCAGTGTCTAAATTCGTGTATGTGTACTTGGTTTTATTGTTCATCTTTCTATTTTGAGATTCATGTGGGCATCTATCTGTATTTTCTTTTGTCAACAAAATGAGATTGCTCATATATTTATACTATTGCTTCAGGATCTTGATGATCTGGTTGAGGCAGCACTTGATTTTTATGGTAGAAGTAAAATGCTAGACAATTCACCCTTGCCGATAAGTTTGGAGAAAGATAACGATCCACGGTTGCTAGCATCTCCTCTTAAGTTTCCAGGAAAGCTGGCAATTGATGTGCTGAACAATAGACTATTCATCTCTGACAGTAGTCATAACCGTATTGTGAGTTCTTTACCTTTTCATTCCTTCCTACGCCCCTCGACTTTTGCCTAGCTTGACATTTGAATTTGTGTGATATATATTCTCAATCATCTCCGGGAATATCTTGTTACTTTAGCAGTAGAGAAGAAATAGAAAGTAATTGTTCAAACTTTTTAGCATATTGTTGTTTTCTCTATATTTTGTTGCTTCTATAATCTGTTTTGACATAATGATCATTTTTTGTGACCAAATCAGTTTATGCCCCGCCCCGTGCCACCCCACACCTTCTCTAAACTGAGATGGAGGAAAAATTCATTGATGAGTTATATGTTTAAAGATACAGAGGCTAGAAAATATTTATAAACTGTACTGTTTCACAATCCCTATATAAGACTATTAATGAAACTAGGAAGGAAGGTATCTACAATTAAGGAAACTAGATATTTAGTTTATTACGTATAATATAGTGTAACACTTTCAAATGAAGGAAATTGTTTATATTGGAAAGTGATGTTCAAAATTAACTAGAATTTTGTTTGACTGATTTCAGAACTCAAACAATTTTTTTGATTCATACCTTAATTAGAATTGCTGTACCACTGGCTGTGTATTAAATCACTTCAACAGTCTTTTATGAGCATGCACTCCTGCTTGTAATGCCTTTGCTATCTAATTATTCTAAGTTTATGTTTTCAGACCTTAGTTTTATTCTCAAATGTATTCTATACCCTTAATGCAGGTTGTGACTGATCTAGATGGCAATTTTCTGCTGCAAGTAGGCAGCAAAGGAGAAGATGGTCTGCGTGACGGCAATTTTGACGATGCCACCTTCAATAGACCCCAGGTAATAGTCAAATGTATGAAATTTGTGTGTTTTCTTCTTTTTATTACCAAAGAGCTTGTACTCAATATCACGTGATACTCAGGGAGAAGTTCATAGGGACTCTTTTGAGTGCTCACATGTATTTTTGTTTGTTTCCTTGTTTTTAGAACAAATTTTCTGTAGATATAACGCTTGCATCATTAATTCATTGTCATCTATCTTGTTGTGTTTAGTAGAAAACGTAAATTATTTTACTGTGTCCTTGGGTCTGAGAACAACAACTACTACTAATTTCTCTCTGTTTTTTGTCATGAATTTGTAGCATGGAAATGAACTCCTTATTGTCTGGAACTTGATAATCTTTCTTTCATGATGTATTGTGCTCTAGTTCTATAGCTGTCTTGTCTGTACCCAATCCTCAATTTAGGCCTTTAGAGTCCATAATACACACATGAAAATTGGAATTGTCACATGCTCCATAGTTTTCTCTTACTAGTCCTCCAGTAGAGAGTTTTCATATCATGTGCCCATGTGACATTTTTTCTTTGTGTTTCTTTTTGTTTACATGAATTTATAGGGCCTGGCTTACAATGTAAAGAAAAATGTTCTTTATGTCGCAGACACTGAAAATCATGCATTGAGGTATGTGCTACTCACATAACTCACTATCATTTAAAATACCTTTTGCAATATTTCTTGTAATTTGTTTGTTGAGCTTTTTTCTTACATGAATGATGTGTTGTCTTTCCTTACAGCTTGGATTAGGCAACTAAGTACAAATGATATATGGATACATTAAATTACATCATAAAATTTATGACCCTCCAACTTAAAAATAAATCATATTATAGCACTTGCCTGTTTCCTTTCTTGTTAATGTCAAGCTTGGATTATAATATAACACCACTGGTGTTCTTTTTGCTTTTCCAAATTACAGGGAGGTTAATTTTGTAAGTGAGTCGGTTCGAACACTTGCTGGAAATGGAACCAAAGGATCAGATTATAGTGGGGGTGGAAAGGGAAATACTCAGGCAGGACAGAAGAGTCCCAAATTCTTCAAGTTTTTCTGGTTGGCTTTCATTCATCTTATTGCTTTGCATGAAGATTACTAATTTATATGTTGGTACATTATTGCAGCTCCTGAATTCTCCATGGGATGTCTGCTATCATCCTGTGAACGAAAAGGTTTATATAGCAATGGCCGGGCAGCATCAAATCTGGGAACACAATATCTTGGATGAGACAACTAGAGCTTTTAGTGGCGATGGCTATGAAAGAAACTTAAATGGATCAAGGTAGCGAAAGAAAGTTATCTAACAATTGTTTAAGGACCTGCATGTATGTATATAATAGTGTACTATTGCCTTCCATTTGATCATTAATTGTTTAAAATGCCAAAAGAATGCCCAACGTCTTTCAATTAGGATACCTTAAAATCATATGATTCTCTTGGCTCTGAATGTAAATTTTTTTCAATTTTTTCCCTCCATGCTATTTTAATCATAATTTTGCAATGTGTCATTGCTGATTCCTTTTCTCCATTGGATTTAGTTCATCAACTACGTCATTTGCCCAACCTTCTGGAATGTCACTGTCTCGTGGTAACATCCAAATCTAACAGAAACTTCTTGATATTTCTCTTTATTTTTGGCATTATATATGGATTTAGTGTGAGGGCAAAGTTTTCGAATGCAGATCTCAAGGAGATATTCGTTGCTGATAGCGAAAGTAGCTCTATTCGAGTACTTGATCTCAACACTGGAGGATCAAGGCTTCTGGCTGGCGGTGATCCTTTTTTTGCTGATAATTTATTCAAGGTGTGTTGTTGCTCACTGATTTAATGAATGGTGTTACTTTTACATGTTTGTATGCAGATATGCTCTATTAGCATATCCCATGCCTTATTAAAACAAGATTGACTTTTCCCTTATTTTTCGTTCTACATGATTTCGTTGCAGTATGGGGACCATGATGGAACAGGCTCTGAAGTACTTCTTCAGCATCCATTGGGTGTTTGCTGTGGCCAAAATGGGCAGGTTTATATAGCAGATTCATACAATCATAAGGTTAGTTGTTATTAAGAAATTTGACTGGTAGCTTCTTTGCAGTTATGTGTTCAATGTCGTCATGGATGATCCTTTTCTGAGTGGTTATCATAGTGGAAATTCTTCTTATGTTCCTCTATAAAGTTTGTTAATCATGATTTTGTTTGGGAATGTCTAAATTGTGGAGTGTGGATTTGCTTGCACTACATTCAAGGGAACTCGGTAAAACTCCACAATGGTGATCTAGCTTATTTTTGGGAGCATGACGTGTGCTTAATTATCAAGGCCTTTTCAGCATTTAGCTGTATGGATGTGCTGATGCTTAAGTAACAATGTCACATTTCTTTCTTCTGAAGTTATTTTTTGTATGGTTTTGGGGAAGGTATCCATATTTTCTAACTGCATGACGTTGATCATGTTGATCTGTCTCTTACATTTTTATTTGAACGTTTGGTTTTGGTTTTCAGATCAAAGTTCTAGATCCATCAAATAAACGAGTTGAGTCAATAGCCGGGATGGGCAGAGCTGGGTTCAAAGATGGAGCTGCTCTTAATGCTCAGGTCTACCTCGTGTCCCTTTTTGTGATAATCTGGAATACTAATTTAGTGTTGGGTATTGTAACCTTGTTACCAAAAATAAGTTCTTCCAGCTTTTGTTGTACTAAATGATGAAAGGTTTCTCTGAAGTTCTAGAATAGTTTGACTTATTGGAAGAGAAATCCGCACCAAAATTGTACAGTTTATTCAACATTGTAAACATCATAGATCGTTTTATTGACTATTGATTACAGTAGCTTACTTGTAATACCCTTGAAAAGTTATACTGGCCAACTGGTTTCGAGCGAGATTGGTTCTGCGTGCTTAGGAAACATTGTAAATTTTAAAGCTTGATGCCGACCTTCTTTTGATAATTTCTCATATGAACAAGTTTATAATATCTACTAGTGTAATTTCATTAAAGGTTTAAATGCAATTATCGGTGTGGCATGATTATCCTTTTGTGCTAATTTTTTTTTTGTTTATTGCACAGCTTTCAGAGCCATCAGGAATTGTTGAAGTGGGCAACGGTGATGCTCTTTCCTCTTAAAAATGTCAACTTTTAAAGTTGTTACATCAAGCAGTATATAAATTAAGTACATTTTTCCGACCTTGTTCTATGAGTAGTGCCTGCTCCTTGGTCTTATTTTTTGAGATTGTGGAATAGGATAGTAGATTAGTAGGTCTTGATTGATCTTCATGGCTTTATTATTTATTGAGCTTGCTTATTTTTTTGTTAGGCTGTTCTGGTTTCTTCTCTACAACTTAAGAATGTCTATAATGAGATCTTCACTTGTGAAATACATTAATACATTTTTTTTTGTTAGGCTTATGTAAATTAACAAAGCCTTCTTTTAGGTTTAGCTTGTGTAATTTCCGAGTTCAAAGTCCTCACCATCAAAAAACAAGAAAATTGTTAAACAATTTAAGGGACCAAATAAACATTGAAAATGAGATCGATTACAGGTCTAAGTTGCTGCTAGGAGGGCTCTTAACTCTAAATCTACTCCGTTCTCTGTTTGTTACATTTACTCTACTTTGCAATCTTGAAAGGAAAGCTATCTTATCTTGCAGGAAGGCTCTTGGTTGCTGATACGAACAACAATGCGATTAGATATCTGGACTTGAACCGAGGAGAACTACGCACATTTGAATTGAAAGGGGTCAAACCCCCTGAATCCAAAGTCAAACCTTTGAAGCGTCTTAGAAGGAGATTATCAGCCGACACACAAATTTTGACAGTTGATGGTGGTTCATCCAATGAGGGGAACTTATTCCTCAAGATATCAGTACCCGCAGGCTATCACTTCTCAAAGGTCTCTTAACTATATCACTACTACAATGCATCACTTGCTTGCGCTTGCATAAGTTTATTGTTCCATTGATCCAATTAGTTAGTTGTAAACATGTAAAATGAGATATAACTATATCACATAATGTAGGAAGCACGGAGTAAATTCATAGTAGAGACGGAGCCTGATGATGCCATTGGTATTGAACCCTCGGAGGGGAATCTTAACCCAGATGGATCTGCTTCCCTTCACTTCAAGAGGAATTCTTCATCATCTTCATCCGGAAGAATCAATTGCAAGGCAAGGCTTTTGTCTTTATCTGTCTTGTCCCCTCTCCTTTATTCTGATCTTTCTTGTGCTTCTCATTTCTCAATCTGTCCAGGGAGGGTTTTGCTTCTGTGTGAGATAACTGCATAAAATTGATGTGCTCCTCTTTCCTGATCTGCCTGAACCTATACTTGAGTTAACCTTTGTATCCAAACAATCCAGCTAAAACAGAGGCAACTAAAATAAGACTCTGTACTTGACATGAAACCATAATTTTTAACGCTTATTGAAAAACCCATAAAACTTGAAATAATCATAAACCTGATTCAACCCCATTTTGACGTTGGTGTTGTCGAAATGGATTACCACCAAAGGTTTTCTGCTAGGCTGCTCGATCAGTGACATCCAAGGGGCGTGTTGAGTGTCTAGCTTTTCGACATTGTCCATAATTCATCTGCATGCTGCTAAAATTCTCAGAATCATATTGGTCATGCATTTATGGCAGAGAATTCCTTGTACATTACCTAAGTAAAGCCTTTTCTTTTCTTTTCCTGTTCAGGTGTATTACTGTAAGGAAGATGAAGTGTGCTTATACCAGTCTGTGGCTTTCGAAGTGCAATTTAAAGAAGTGAATACAGGCTCAACTCCTGCAGCAATTTCACTCGAGTACGTTGTAAAGCCGAGAAATAGAGAACCCGGCCTACAGCTGCCAGCTGCTAGTTAAATGGTAAGTTCCTCTACACATACTCTCTCTAAATTCTATACAAACAGAAGAGACTGCTTGAAATGAGTCAAGGACTACTTATAACACATTTTCAGCCTTCATGGTAAGTTTATTCTTTTGCCGATATTCATTACAGTGGAATGTCCTACTGTTGAACCTAATTTTTACGGATGATACAATCCTCTGTATACATTTCCTTTGCTGCTCTCTTGCTGTGTACTTGATTATACAATCCTTCAAACGTTGGTGTCTTACCACGTTGGTGTCTTACCATTCGTTATCATGCTAAATTCCGAGAATATGATATCTTCAAGGAATGGTGGCTTTTGTTCGTCTTTTAAGGATTGACGACGAGTGATTTCTTGATCCCTAACCTAACACCATGACTGAATAGTAAAAACTATATCAGTAAAAACAATATCAGGAACATCGTCCGAATATGAACACCAACAAACAGAAAAACAAAGAACACAAATATCGTGCGGAGTGGATGGGTGAAATCTGACGGATAAAATGACCACTCATTTCACCCACCACCCTGTCTGTACTCTGTCGGATGGCTGGGTGAGAGGAGTGATTAAACGAGTGACCCTATTGAACGATCACATACTTATTATTTGGATTTTTTTTCTTCATATTTTCAGTACATTTCAATAGTTATTTTGGTAAATCCCTGAATATTGTTTTCTATTGCGTGTATCCTCGTTATACACTTTTGAATTTTGGTAACTAGGCCTTTTTGACCAAATTGTTTCTATTTATTTTTTACATAAACAAATCTGAATTGCAGTGGTGATTCAGATTTTATAAAGAGGAAATTACCGAAAATCATCCGCTAAATAGGTCATATTGCAAATAATCACCGCTCTATCACTATTTATCGAAAACCACCCTCTAAAGATACTCAGTTACCAAAAAAACCACCACGTGTCAGTATCCCGTCAAAACATAATTATTAATACGTTTCTGTTGTTCGATATTTATAAAATTAAATTTTAAGTCCTCTTGTATGCCTCAGCCTTCACAAATCACAATTGGGTATTCATGTCAATTGCCAAAATTTGGGGCTATTTTTGCAAATTTGTCCAATCATTCTTTTGTCACATCGGATATACAAATTCCAGAACCAAACAGATTCGGCATAGAGGGTTAGATATTTAGAGTTCGCTGAAGGGAGTGAAGGCCGCTCTGGCGCTGTCTCGGTCTGAGAGTCTTCGAAAGTCGCCACCATTCCCACCGATTAGCTCACATCCAAAATCTACTCTCGCCGGTGAGTTATTGCACCTCTCTCATTGTATCTCTCCTCAATTTCAGTGTCATTCCTCGATCCCGACTACTGTCACGTCAATGAATCTTCAATCTCCAATTCTTGTACGGCTTGGGGAGTTTTCCAGCTTGGTATACTTCGGTTGCTAAGCTTAAATTGCACCTTCTTGTTGCAATGTTCCGTTGATTTGCGAATTAGAGCTGTACGGTTTGCATCTTACTGTCAGCTTTGCTTTTAGAATCGGACTAAAATAAATGCCTCCATATGATGATTTCGTTCGCCTATTAGGAATTTTAACTTGCTGGTTGTGAATTAGGCCTTGTTTTGTGATATTTACGGGGTGGATATGCTTGCAATGCGATTGTAACTTCAACGAGGACTTGATCACTCGACTGCTATTTTGTTTTGTGAAATTATCGCCTGTGTTAAAGATTCATTTTCTCATGATAGAAATTTCCATCAGGTTTCTTTGATTTACTGTTCTTACCTGCAGAATTTTCCTACAGAAAATCAGGATATGCTGAATTGTCCTTTCTTTTGCGCTCTAAATATGCTTTCCTTTTCCTTGCTCTGATGCATAAATTATTCTACCCTGCAGATTATTTTCTTGATCTCTAGATTATCCGCATCATCTTGTGATTATGCGGGTTCAGTTGATAACTTCAGTCAAAGACTAGTGCCGTGAAGAAGCGTTAGACTGTCAACATTTTTATCCTGGCGAGTACTTATTGGAATTATTTACCACACTAAATTTGATAAATATGATTAGGAGTTCTTCACTCCAGGCTTCAGCATGCACAGCAGGGCTATCTGCCGCGGTGATTGATTTTCGACAAGGTTCTGTTGGCCTTCTGCCTTTTCTTCCTTCTAGACATCAGAAAAGGGCAGTCTCCGTCAAAGCTGTTTCGACTAATGCAGAGCAAAACCAACCAAACTCTTCTTCCTCTGAACCACAGTCTCCATTTGCTCCCATTCTGGATGTCCCTCGTAGTATCTGGCGGCAAACATTGCGCCCATTAAGTGACTTTGGTTTTGGTAAGAGGAGCATCTGGGAAGGCGGTGTTGGATTGTTTCTTGTGTCAGGCACTGTTCTCCTCGCGCTTAGCTTAACTTGGCTCAGGGGCTACCTGATCCGTTCTAAATTTAGGAAATATTTGACGGTTTTTGAGTTTTCTCAGGCTTGTGGTATCGCGACTGGCACGCCTGTGAGAATTAGAGGGGTAAATGTGGGTAATGTGATTCGTGTAAATCCGTCTCTGAGAAACATAGAAGCTGTTGTAGAGGTATTCAACCATCATTCTGTACTTTTCATGGTTGATGCTTGTTTTTACCATTCATAGATGTATTTTACATTAGAAATGGTTAACAATGAGTTGATCTTAATATGCTGTCTCCGGCTGCAGGTTGATGATGTTAAAATTATCATTCCTCGAAATTCATTGATTGAAGTGAACCAATCTGGTCTTTTGATGGAAACAATTATTGATATCACCCCTCGAAATCCAATCCCATCACCATCAGTTGGCCCTCTTGATCCAGAATGTGATAAGGAAGGTCTTATTGTATGTGATAGGCAAAAAATCAAGGGGTATGAGGGTGTTAGTCTAGATGCATTAGTTGGAATATTTACCCGTCTTGGCCGTGAGATGGAAGAAATTGGGGTTTCCAACGGTTATGAACTGGCTCAGCGAGTTGCAGCAGTGATTGAGGAGGCAAAGCCTCTGCTCATAAAGGTGTGATGCTACCCATATGCTATATTAAGGTTGTGATGCTTTTGAATTTCCTCCATTATGTATTGATTCTTGGAGAGTGAGAATATTGAAACTTCTTAATTCTTTGGGTCCCCCAAGATCTTAAAGGTAAATTCTATATTTTGATGGTTGATATTAACAAAAGGAAGTTTCTTTATTTGCTGAAAAGTTGTTGATGGCTTTTCATTAGGCTATAATACATTTATACAAGTGCCTACTCATTTCTTTTTCCTTGATTTTCATTGAGTTCATAGTATGCTCTTGTTTATTTTATTATGAATAACTTATGTATGTTCATGCGCAACGCAATGACATCTGAATACATATGGTTTTCCTTCTCCTTGGTATAACTTTTATCTTTCTGCTAAACATGAATCTGTAAAGGTAGCTATGCTCTCAGTTTTTCACTATTTAGTGATGCGATGTAGGGATCTTAAATTTGCCAGAAAGGGTTCTATTTAAGGCATCCACATTTTGTATATTAGAGGACAACATGAATCAAGGTATATGCTCATGTTCTTACTCCACTTTCAATGTAGTGACTTCCAGATTAAGGCTATGTCTGAAGATATTCAACCTCTTTTGGCTGAGGTCCGTGATAGTGGCATGGTTAGACAAGCTGAGACTTTGACAAAAAGCCTTACACAGGCAACCGATGACTTGAGGTTAAATCCTTGCTAGATTCTAGAGTTTGAGATATTAAATCATTCACATTTTCACATCATCTGATGATGTTCATAGTTTTGGACTGAAGTTGCATAACATAAATTCAATTTGTATGCAGGAGGGTGCATTCTACCATAATGACACCCGAGAACACTGAATTGATTCAGAAGTCAATTTATACTTTGATCTTAACCTTGAAAAACATTGAGGTGTGCCACTTTACAAGTTTTGGGTCTTCGTTGCTAAAACATTCTGTTAGATTTTCTAACTTAAAATTTTCATTGGTTCAGAGTATCAGCTCTGACATTTTGGGATTTACCGGTGATGAGGCGACAAGACGAAATCTCAAGCTTCTTATCAAATCGCTGAGTAGGCTATTGTGAAGAAGAGTCTAGGCTATTATAAGATGAAGACATGCCTTAACTCGGTAAACTGGTAATTGCTCTCCTTTCAGTAGATATTAGTGCAATAGGAAGCTAAATGGTCTCCTGAGTGTATATCATTCCATTACTATCACTGAAAAACAAGGAGAAGGCCTTAGATGCCCACAGTGATGCTCAAGACGATAGACCAAATGTCGTATATGTAACTTTAGTTGCTTTCTTACCTGGCATGCTGATCCCTTTTGTGAAAGTTAGTTTTCTGTTGTCTCCTATTTAGAACGGTTTCTGGATAGACATTGTTATCGTTTCGGGCATTACTCCTTTTTACTGATGGAAACTCTTCTGTTTCCGGTATTTCATAGCAGATGAAGGGATTGTTCAGATGTTTATTGCTTTGATCAAATGTGAGATAAGTCAGATGACCCGTTTGGTCTGACCTGTTTGCTCGTAGGTGCATCCGTGCTAGTTTACAAAGGTTTGACTGCAAGTTTTTCTGTTCCAATCTGGGTTTGATTAAGTCTGTTAAAAGTATCAAACTCCACTTTGATGTTTGATTACCATCTATGCTTTGAAAAGTGAATCAAATTCACCAAATACTCAGCAGAAAGATCAACGCTATTCGCTTCTATGTCGTCCCAAGGAATATCCGGTTTCGACATGCTTACCATGAAACAAATCAAGCCGGTGACTACCTAGCTAGTATTGCTTTTTAACTTCAATCTTGATTTAAGAGAATTGACTGACCCGTAAGAGGGAATTAATGAACTATTATTGTATGATGTAAGGGATCGGACTACTCTCGGGTACGTAGTTACATACTACTAGTATTAGATGTGGGTGATTCCGGTGGATGCGATGAATCATTGATGTGGGTGATTTCGGTGGATCCGATGAAAATTTTCCTACGTTGTTTTCACTCATATAGGAAAGTTTACACAAATCAATCACTAATGCGAACTTGTGACGATTGGTTATACTTTCATACTCCTCTAGACCTGTTTATACTTTCATACGCCTCTAGACCTGTCAAAACATGAACCGACACTAGATGAAGGGTAAAACACTTGTACACATGCCATAGCGTATTTATTTTTATCGTATAGTATATTAATATAATTTCAGATCAAGGTTGATAAACTTGAAAACTTTCGTGGCATTTAAGAAACTGTGGTCTCTTTTTCGAAACTATGGTCCTAATGAATGCAAGAGTTATGTGCATCCATGTAAATATGCAGCAAGTATGGTCTATTTTAAATACTAAGTACATTGCACCATTACCAACCTTGGTTGAACTACTTCTGCTAGTGCAATCTTCAGTGAACCAATCACATGTTTGGCCATGCAATTACGTTAAAGAAATTGAATGTGTTGCCTACCTTATATTATATACTTTTCCACCAAAAAAACCCCTTATATTATATACTAATTGACTTTGAGATAGATCTCACCTTATAGGTGATATTCACAACTTTGATTAGTAGTTTGTAGAATGACCGTTGGCTTATAAACTATGACTATTCATCTAGACATGGATTGGAAAGGTAAACTGGCGAATTAGGTTTTCAAACCAACCGATTTGGTCTACTTTTAAAATAAAAACATACCCAGACCGACGGTTGAATCCCGATACGTTAAACCAACGGTTTAAGTTGACAAACCTAAACATAAATTGCGAACCGCGAACCGCCGGTTCATCTAAACTGTTAAACCCTAAACCACTCGGTTTGAGTAAACCGACCGTTGGACGGTTTGCCCTAAACCGGACCCAAGTCATCATCTATAACTAGGATAGAGAGCTGTTGCGTACGTCACTTTTGACAAAATAATATATTCTCGAGTAATCCAATTGATTCTAAAATACAAGTTCTGAATGCCAACAAGTATCGCACCAACCAATTCATTAGGCCTTGAAATAGCTGAATTGCCAAGGCTTCTATCGACATAAGAGGTTTTCGAAGAGAGGAGATGGCAGAAGATAACATTATTTTGGTAAGTTAGCAGAAGATAACACTGTCACACCATTTCTATTTTTAGCTAACGAAGGGAATGGCCCAAAAGAAAAGCAGGGAAGGGAGTAGTAGGAACCATCCCTAGTAAATGTCTTCTGCCAACTACTTGTCTTTAAATCCTAAGTCCCCAACTGTTTACATTCACTCATTCGTCAACACCTGTCTTCATCAGCAATAAATTCACAGGGGTCTTAAAGGCATCCAATTCGTTTTTAACTAATTATTACGGCTGTAGAGAACTACAATTTTTTTAGGCCAATGTTAGAGGTACAAACAAAAATTTATATTTTTCACGATGACTATACATTTCACTCAATTATGTATATTTGGTGTGTAGTTAGAGTGTATTTAAAATATAATAATTAATCCTAACTATGCACGCAAGGTGTGTGGTTGCGGTGAAGAATATAGATTTTCTCAGGTACATTTAGAAACTATGTCTTTTTTTTTTTAATTTTGTTTTAAGGAAAATTCGGATGATGTCCATGTGGTTTGAAGTTTTCCGGATTTTGCCCAAATATATTTTTTAGTTCGGATGATGCCCTTATGTTTTCCGAAACATGCCCAATTGTAGGGGATGTCAACTTAAAATAATTTTATAAAAAAGACATGTACAAAATGTTTAGCCTTTTTTATCCTGTTTTTTTTAAAGAATTTTTCCCAATTAAAAAAAATTATTTTAGTTGACATCCCATTACAATTTAAACTGAATTGGGCATTCACCATCCGAACTTAAAAAAACTCCGTGTAAAATCCGAAAAAACCCATACCACATAGGCACTATCCGAAATTTTCCATATTTTAAATTCAGATGCTCACACGATTGAAAGGAGAAAAATGAACAGTGCAAGTGATATGGGAAAACTTTGACCAACTTCTTTATGGATGAACAATGCGGATTACATGGAAAATAAATTATTTGACCATCTTCTTCGCACATGGAGCTACAAACTTAGGGACATAATTTCGACAAACTTTTAATGTTGAGGTTTTATTTATATCGTCTCTCATTATAATAGTATCATAGAATAAAATTTTATAGGTGTCGGTATTCATTTTAATAGGGCGAGAATAAGGCCCTCGATCTTCACCACCACATGATCAATCTTGTCACCAAGCAAACTAGTTAATCAAGGTATAACATATTAGTTTTTCAGGGGATGGTATTATTTTATTCATATTTTTATTGTACTTTATTTCACGTATACCCAATGTATATGTAAATTACAAATATACACATTTGACAAATATAAAGTGTATAACCATAGAGCTTTTCTAGTCGAACTAAATTGTAATTAAACCTAGGTAAATCCGGACTCAAGTAAGAATATTCAAAAGTTTTGCCTTTTTTTTTGGGCCGGACTCGGGTTAAGTCCGAAATTCGGGTCTACGGTCTTTTCCATACCCAAGGCTTTGGGCCGGACAAGATGAATTTTATTTTCTTGAAAAATATGAGAAAATATTACTATTAAATATACAAAAAGTAAAGTATTACACACAAATAACCAATGATTATAGCAATTTACGGTAGGTCCGTCTCATGTTCAAATCCATTTACCCCTACATTTTTATTAAATCAAATAAAACGGGTTCAGACCGGACTATAGACACATACAGATCTGAACCCTTGTCCATACCCACCCGTTTATTCAGCCGGACAGGCCGGACTGACCTCACCTAGGTCTGATTGTAATTTACAATCATCTATCGTTCATGTTAGAAACAGATTTAGAATCTTTTCAATAACTTGGTCATTTTAATTTATTGTATGAAGTTATCGCCAAAAATCTAATTCTCAGTTTGGGTCAAGTTCATACCATGATGCATAATTTTCTCGACTTCTCTAGATGTCTACCTATAGGACTCGAACTCTACTTAACCAAGGAAAAGAGGCACGATGTGACATACAAATTTGACTTCCCTAGACACGCAACACGTACGGACTACGGACTTCAACATTAAATGATTAAACTACCTAATACACGGTTTACAACTGGTATTTATGAATACTATATTGTTAATTACATGCTTTCAAACACCAATTTAAGTAAAATATAGTAGAAACCTAACTTGTTTAGGGGTATATATATTAATATTATACTATGACATGCATTCAAACACCATTTTTAGTAAAATATCATAGATCTAACTTGCTTTATAAATAAAAAAAATATGCATCTAAATAAATACTAAACCGTCCATAAAACTCTTCTAACTTTGCTCCATTCTCTAAGTCAAGAATCAAATCATTTCACAATAATTGCAAAAGCCGACCCTAAAAGTCACAAATATAAGAAATCTAACCCAACCCCAAAAATCTAAGTACTTCTGAAATTTCTTGCAAAACCAACCTCTAACTTCGGTGTATTTGAGCTGGCACACTAAATTCGTCTAAGAGCTTCACATGGTTAATTGGTTTGAAACTTAGCTCAATAGAGTAGACTACGACTTTACCCAATAGACTAAAAGGGGCAAGGCTACTTCTGTAATTTCTTGTGAATAGAGTGGCAAATCTTATCTTGCAATCTATAAATTGACCCCACTGGAATGTTACCCCTTCATCCCCAATCTCACCTTGTAAAAGTAAACATCACCCAAAAGCTCCTAAAACATAAAAGGGAAAACATGTCTTTGGTCACAGAAGAAATGAGATCAAAAGCAATCATATACCATGGCAAAGAGGAAATCAAGAAGCAATCACAAAGGCTACTAAGAGAAGTCGGCTTACCCAATGGCCTTCTTCCTCTGGATGACGCTGAAGAATGTGGCCATATAGAGGAAACCGGCTTTGTGTGGCTCAAGCAGAAGAAGAAGATAGAACACAAGTTCGAGAAGATTGGTAAACTCGTATCCTATGGGACCGAGGTCACAGCCTATGCTGAACCCACCAAGATCAGGAACCTGACAGGTGTCAAGGCTAAGGAGCTCATGATTTGGATTACTCTTACTGAGATCTCTGTGCCTTCTATGAATGCTGATAAGGTTACCTTCAAGTCCTCAGTAGGCATTGGTAAGACCTTTCCGGCTGATGCTTTCGTGGCGAAAGAAGATCCCAATGACATTAAGGATGTCAAGGAGGTGAAGAAGGTTGAGAGTGTTAATGAGGCTGCTGCTCAAGTTAAGGAAGTTTAGAACATACGAGTATAAGACTCCTAATGTGTTTCTGTACCTTCTGGTTTTCATATCTATGTAATGCCAATGCCATGGTGTTCTATTCGAATTTCCCAGGTTACTGAATAATAATATACTAGAGTTTATAACTAGTGAGTTCTATTCCTAAGAATCATATAGAAAGGAAATGATTTGACAAAAGGTAAGGAGAATCTGAAACCTCAATTTCACTGTTAGAGATTGTTTGAACCAGGGACCAATTTTCTACGTCTTCACTGCAGATCCAACAGTTACCATTTCCAAAAGGATGCTGTATTTCACGTTTCAGATACTAACAAGCAAACAGAAATGCTAATCTGGTTTAGCTACTAATAGTTCTTAGACTACAGCAAACTAGATGTTTGAGCTTCAGCATATTCAGACAATGTCACGCCACCATAGTCTTCAGCTTTCCTGTGTCACAAATGCAGGGATACAAAGATGGTTTATAAGTCATATCGTATTGAAGATTTTAACAATACAAAAAAAAATGTGAAGTGGCTACAACAAAGCAGCTAAATCGATGATGATGACCTTTTTTGACTTTCTTGAGAGTTTAACTTACATGGAAAGTGTGATTAGGAGGTTGTTCATAAATTAAATGATTATATGCAAGCCCGTAGGAGTCTAGGACCCAGTAAAAGAACAATGTTTTGAATGAGCTCATTCAACGACAACATAACTTCCTGATCTTGACTATCAAGCAAGAGTATAGAGGGATAAGGGTTGTTTACAGTAAATGGACATGTAATTCAGCTAGTACAAGGTCCTCAAGTATCATGAAAAGAAATCGAAACTCAGGGCCAATTTCAAAGATACAGACAACTAGACAAGTATCCAATGCAAATCCTAAAGATGGAATTAATTAGTCATGATAGTTCATAAAAATTGAAAAAAGATGCATGCAATGTGCAATTGTACATACATGTGGCAATGCGGATAATTGGCAATGCTCTGATTCTTCATCTGAGAATTTTAAAACCTGCAAATATCCAAAACATGCTCAATTAGGACAATCAAGAATGTTTATTTCACTTAAATGCAATAATAATCCACATGTACAGAAAGTTAGAAGGCTCATTGAATCCGTGACATAATTCTTTATAAGTTAATTCAATGTATTAATTTTCTTTTGTAAAATCTCCACTATTGAATATAGAAGTCTGGTATTATTCCATATAGACTACATTAGTAATTCCAATAAGGTACCTCCGAACCGTGAAGTCTTCACAAAAGCTTAGATTTCATTTTTCTTAAACAACCACTACTTTAGGGTCTTCATCAGTCATCTCCTGATCAAGTTTTTTCACATTCACCAAAGAAACATGAATGCAGGGGGTGAAAGAGATGGGTGACTTGATCTAATAACAAGAGTGACTGAAGATCTCGATTTTTGTATCCTTTTCATTGTCTTTTAAGGCTTAAAGTTTAAAAATCACGGTACTAAGCAAAATTACTCAAACTATGGCAGATCAGCATGAGAATATGATCAGCTCCAATTAAAATATTTATCAATAGATTCAATACTGAATCAAATAACTCATATAATATTTCTTTACATAAACCATCAGATATTTTGTTTAAAAACACTTAATGTTCACAATTTCTTATCACCGAAAAGCATCTGTAATAAAAAAAAAAAGGCTTAGTTTTGCTACAAATCTTACGTCTTGGTACACTAGCTCAAAGTAGATAAAGGGAGACAGTTTGCACCTTTTAAGGACTCTAATGAAGAAAACCAGAAACACTCTTAGGCCACTAGGCTCCTTTTCAAGAGAATATAATTCAAAGAAGGCATCGTTAAGACTTAAGAGAAACAACCTGAAGCAAGATCAACCAAGTATATCAAAAAGTAAAAAAGTTTTCCATACCTTAGAAGTAGTGACCCATTTACCATTCATCCAATCTTGATGTGGCCTCAGTTGATCAAGCCTGAACTTCATTTCTTCATCAGTCATCTTGAAGTATACTGTATACCTGGAATTTTCGAGCACTTTGGAAATAACCCCTACCCACCATACATCTTTGTAGAAAGCATCGACTTCTTCATAAAGGCTGAATCGTTCTACCACCTCTGTTTTGGGAGGAGTTGGTCTGATGTGGAGAGAATCAACTTCCTCTTTCAATAATTCTGTATCATCATCTGTTCTTAGCTCCAAGTGTTCAATAAGATATCTACCTTCCCCAAGTACTTGCACCACATTTGCAGCAAACCAGGCACCTTGATAACCATCTTCATCACTACTTACTTCAACCAGATCTCCTATGCTGAAAACCCCCTCGTGTATTTTATCCTCCCCTGGTATCTCATTCTTCCCTTGTATCTCATTCTCACAGTTGAGTCCAGAAGTTGATAGTTCCTGTCATCAAAGTTTTCAAAGAAAAGATTACTCAAATATAAATAAACAAGAAGTAAAAACATATAAGGCAACACTGGTATTTGTTTGATGGTTTTTTCTAATGTCTTGATGTCTAACAATAAAAAGATTAAAGAGACATTGCTGCTCACATATTTCATACTTAAGAACTTGATGTATATGTGTACATAAATCGGAGAAATTAAAGATAAGGGAAATACAAAAACAATTCATTTGTCCTCTTTCCATCATCTCCTCTTATTATTTAAGAAACAGTTCCTCAGATCTAAACATGACACAATGTCCCTTCCAAGGAAATGCTGGCAAGTAGAGAAAATATCATAAACCAGAAACTCCCAATGGCAACATCAAGAATTAAAATAAAGTTTATGTCACATTCCTTTCGAGTTAAAGGGAGAAGAAGATAACAGATCATCTCTATGAAGAAGTTCCTTTATTTAGTGACATGCTTATGTGCTATAAAGCAAGTTTATATATATGTCAATGCATAGTAAGCCATCTCACCGGGTAAAAAGATGAAGTTATCAAAACAAATGGTTGGAGAAGGCTATAAGGTATACATGAAAGGCATATGCCCTAGCAGTTAGCACATTATGCCACCGAATTCAATGTAAAGAAAAAACTCATAAACCTTACTTTTCTAAAATGTTTTCACACCTTAAAAAGCTTATTTGACTCTCTGTTTATTTTGGACAATGTAAATGAGAATGATGAGTCAGTTGGAATGGAGTGGAAATAAATGTAAAGCTCAATCTGTTAATTTCTTCCAATGAAAAACTTTCAATGTGTCCAAACCTTCCTCTTGTTTCCTTCACCTATATATCTTTTTCAATGGAGTTAATGTGTTCGCCACTTCATGGTAAAATCGAGTTAGTGGTTATATGATATCATAACATCAAACAAAATATCTGTTTTGCAATTCCATTAGAATCGATTCACATACCTTTGGACAAAAACCTGCTAAATATATACAATCCATAATACCATTTTGATGGCATTAAGCCTCGAATTTATAATTCGTGGCAACATCTAACAATCCATCATGCAAGTGTCAAATGAGTGGCAACCCTGATGCTCTATGATATGCCATAATGCCAATGCGATATTTGCATCACTAGAACGCACGTGCATTCGTATATCATAATCACAAGTTCACAGTTTCTGCTAACCGGATATCCTATTTTCAACGCTAGCTTACTAATTCTAGAAAAATACGGCACTCTTCCTGTTGGATCAACCAAGTTCATGCATACGTGCAACTTTTTGTTCGACTTTCGCACAGTAAGATTCGCCAATTAAACACGTTATCAGGCAAAATTAGCAAAAAACAACAAAAGAAAAGTCACCTGTAGTTCAGGGAAGGGAGGAACCCAGTCTCCATGGATCCACTCGCGATGAAGCCTCAAATCCGACTGATCGAACTCAATCTGCTCTCCTGAACAGCGAAAATACACAGAATACCTAGAACCTTCAATCACATCAATAACAATTCCTTCCCACCATCCATCACTGTGGTAGGCGTCAACTTCCTCACTCACTTTGAACAGCCTATACGATTCGCGAGGAGGACACGGCCTGATTTTCACAAAATCGACGGGTTCTCTCAACGGAGTCGCTTCGTCTTTCTCGGAGACCAATGTGTCGAACTCGATGACAACCTTCTTCCCTTTCTTTGACGCAGTTTTGATCACCGTGCCGGAGAACCAAGCTCCGCGCAATCCTTCCTCATCCATGAAGACCTCGATCTTGTCCCCCGTATTGAAAAGAGGATCCGCCATTGTTGATTACTTAGGATTTTTCTGGAGATTTTTCTAGGGTTTTAAGGAACGAGATCAAATTGGCGGGACGGAGGGAATTTACTCTAGCCTTGAGCAGAGTGTTTTTGTTGTGGGTATCTTGTAGGCCACAAGGCCCACAACCAGATATTTTTGTTGGAAAATTCCAGACGGGGCCCTGTAATTGAGTTTTTTTTCTGGATATGCCCAATACTTTTTTATTTTGTGGAATATACCCTTCTCACGTTCACAAATTAACATTTTGGAGGAAAAAAAAAACTATTTACTAATTATTGTTGATAGTTATTTTAAAGGTATGTAAATGTAACTGTCCATAGCCAAAGATAATAATAAAAGTGTCGTGGTCATTGAGATGTAGTCAAAGGCGCAATTACCGTCTATGCGTTATGATTCGATTTTAAGTTTAATCATTCCGTCACCCGGTTTACACCGGACAATTCCTATATTTTCTCTAAGTCTGATTAAATAATGTCAATGGATTTTTTTGTTATTAAAACACATCAATCATACATATATTGGATGTACCATCATGTTTTTTGAACAACTCTCATTTACAATTTCTCTTAGGGTTCGTTTGGAAGCGCGATGAATCATTCCCGGTAAAGGAATAATTCTGAATCAATCAAATACTATGTTTGTTTATAGGTATATTAACACATAAAAATAATCTCATTATTTTCAGTTCCTTTCCTTACCCTTATCTGATTCCATTTCGTTTCCATTCCACCGCTCCATCCAAACGGGCACTTAGTCTACTGAAGATGTTTGACCAACTTTTTGATGTTGGGTCAATAGTTGACTTATAATTTATTTATTTTTTCGATAGAAATGTTATTTTCATGAAAGAACATTGGAGAAATATACCTCATAGATAACTTTCCTTAAAAAAATATGGCATAACATCAATGTCCTAGATCCACGTGTTTTTATTAGGAATCTGATTATGTATTAACCTAAGTTGCATTAATTTTAGCATTGTTTTGTACCTTTGAAGGAAAAAAAAAAAAAAAGAGTATGATTGATTATTGTGTTAATCCTAAATATTGATTCTATTTCATAACTTCGTAAGTGGATGTCACATAATTATTGCATTTTTACCCTACATATATCTAATGTGAAGATGAAATAATACTTATAAAAAAAATAGTGAAAGCTGACTTCAAAATAGCATTGGTCAATTATGATAGGAGTGTTATTCGAGTTGAACGAAATAAGATTTGGTATACTCAAGTTCAGTTTGTTTAGTATTGTGAGTTCGAATCAAAAAATTAAATTTTGTATCGAATTTAAAATGTGCCCATAGTACTTTCGTTTAGTCAAATAAACGAATCTGAACCGAGATTTCTTCAAACAAATTGGCTTATATTTGGCTCATCAAGTGATCCTTATGATTGATATTTGAATCGAGTTTAGATATGATCATGTTCAAAATGTTTAGGATTGAGCTGAAACTAGATTTTGAATCGAGCATAAACACGCCATTACAAATAACTTTTTTAGTCAAGTGAACAAGCCTATGTCGAGTTTTTTCCGATGTGAGTCCGAGTCAAATCAATTAGCTCGTATAACCCTATTTTTGTGATAAAATGAACACTTTTACTTATAACTAAGGAGCAATACAATCATATAATATCAAAACTAAAGTCCATATTGTTTACTATAAATGTAAAATAAATATGATACCAAATTATCATAGCAACGGAGGGAGTAATTTCACAACTCACATGCTAGAATATTTAGGCAAAGGAAAAATTGGAGCGAAAATACAGATTATATATATTTTTCCTATTCATTTACAATACATAATTAAATATAAGAAGTTTAATTTCATAATATATACACTTTTTTCAAGTTATATAATTAAAGGATATAATTAAGACACTTTTTTTTTGGAGAACGAAAAGCGGTTACGAAAGATTACCCTTCTAGAGGTAGTCCATCGTAAAACATCATCGCGAATGAAAGCACCAAGTTCGGGGTTCAGAATTTTCAAATAGGTCAATCGGTCAGCAACCCAGTTGACCGATTTTGTATATAGTGTTACTTATCATTTTAAAGGTAGCTGATGTCTTGCATTACCTAGGCTGATACATGAGATGAACTGTTTGGACTCGACTCACGTTTGGTTCGTCAAAAGTTCGGCTCAGCCTCGACTCGTTTGTAAACGAGTCGAGCTTGAGCTTGTCAATGCTCGACTCGTTTGGGTAAAGGCTCGTTCGGCTAAAATAACACTATATGAACATTATTTTAGATGAGCTACTCGGCTTGGCTCGTTAAAAGCTCGACTCGGACTAGGCTCATTTATAAACGAACCGAGCTTGAGCATTATCATTGAGCATGATAAGGCTCGACTCTTATAACACCCCTACCAAAATCAAAGAAAAAAACGAGGCTGCTCAAGAAGAATGATATCAACTTACTTCAGAAACCTGATACATGATGCCAACTGATGTGTTTTTGTATATACTTCTTTCTATCACACAAATACAATTATCAGCAACTTCAGCAAACAACATAAGCCTTAGCAATGCACGTCAGGTTAGGCCAGATTAGTTCATTCTACCGAGTTCAGATTAAGTTTCCCGGATTTCGGGAAAGCTTTAACGGCCTTCAATTAATCATCTCCAACCGCCATGAATCTGTCCAGTTTTACATTTGAATCTGCAGCTGTGGTTCACACTCCTAAGTCATGAACTGAAAGAATCTGAATCAGCAAGTCTGCATATTTCATCTGTTGAAGCAATATTTAAAGACCTTTATGATCCAGGAGGACACTGTAACTGTAAGTGATTTCTTAGCTCTCTACCCAGCTTCGGCCCGCGTCTTTCTTCCTCAATTTGTTCATCTTCTTACGCGTCTTGACAAACTCCTTCCACTTTCCGTCTGCAGCGTACATGTGTGAAAGCGCAACGTACACCCCTGGCATGTTTGGCCTTAATTTCAGTATCTTTTGTGCAGCCATCTTGCCATACTTCTCCAGCTTATGTGCTCTACAAGCCCCAAGAAACGCCCCCCAAACAGACTCGTCAGGATCAAACGGCATTCTTTTGATCAACTTGTATGCCTCCTCAACTCTCCCAGCCCGTCCCAGCAAATCAACCACGCATCCATAAGCCTCCTGATCAGGAGCAATGTTATACTTTCGGGTCATTAGTTCAAAGTGTTGTAGACCTGCATCTACAAGGCCTGTGTGGCTACAAGCACTGAATATGGCCATGAACACGATCCGGTCTGGTCTAATGCCAGACTTGATCATTCTATCAAACAACTGAACCCCCTCATGTCCATACCCGTGTGTTCCATATCCAATTATCATAGATGTCCACGAGAGTACGTCTCTAATAGACATTTCACTGAAAACTTTGCTTGAATCCGTAATATTTCCACATTTTGCATACATGTCTATCAGGGCATTAGCTAGAGGCGTGTTATGATCAAAGCCTCTCCTGAAAATCGCCCCATGAACTTGTTGCCCACAATTCAATACCGCTACACTAGCGCAAGCTGCCACGATGCTCGTAAAGGTGAAACAATTGGGTTGGAAACCCTCCAAGTCCATACTAGAAAAAATGGAGAGGCATAAACTGGGATTTGCCTTCTCATAACCAGCAATCAAAGTGTTCCACGTGATCAAATTCTTCTCAGTCATCTCATTAAAACATCGACGGGCTTCAGATAGACAATTACACCTGCAATACATGTCTAATAAGGAATTCAGGACTACGAGATTAGATTCCAGTCCATGCTTGATCATGGCACCGTGTATTTGTTTCCCATTAATCCATGACCCGGTTGACGAACAAGCTCTCACTGCAATTGAAAAGCTATATGCTCCACATTCACCTCCTTCCTGTCAAGAAATGCTACAAGAATGTTAGAAATCATTCAATAAATCCAACAATTGATTAATCAGATAGCCACCACTATCCCGAACATAAGTATGCTGATTGAATTCATGTATGAAAGTCCTCTAGTGTCCAATAAAGTCCCAAACATATACAAAACGTCATAAAGCTAATCTTTCTAAAAAATTTCCATGGACACCATCATCAAATACTTTGAAGAAAGTAAGGTTATACTGAATTTGCTAAAGGATGCTTGAAGAATCTGAATACAGTTTAGATTCTTACAAATAACATCCTCTTAAAAACTCCAAGTCCATTATAAGCATCCCCACGATGAGTGTAGCCCGTGATCAAAGTAGTCCAAGACACCTCATTTTTCTCATGAATACCCTGAAAAACCGAGCATGCTTCATGCATCCTAACGCAGCACGTAGCATAAACATCCAGCAAAGAGTTATCAACATAAATGAACCCAACTAAGCCCTTCTTGACAGCCATGGCATGAACCAATGTCCCATACGAATACGACCTCAAGCCCTTGCAAGCCTTCAACACACTCGATATAGTGAAAGCGTTCGGCTCTGCACCTCCTTTCATCATTTCATAGAACACCATCCAGGCACGAGAGTATTGATTGCAGGAGGCATAGCCAGAGATAACGGCTGTCCAAGCAACCACGTCTCTCTCAGGCATTTCGTCGAACAGGACGCGTGCTTCATTGATCAAGCCCTTTTCAAAATACGACTTGATGAGATTTGTGGCAAGAATTGATGGGCCTTTCGGAGTGAATGTTGGGAGTGGTTGAGGGGTGGAGCAACTGTGGATTGAGTTCAGGACAACGGCGGGGATTGGTCGCAGATGAGCTGTGGTCGTGAGAAGTTTCTTTGCTGACATCTCTTAAGGTGCATTTTTGTTTAGTGTTGCTCATAAATCAGAAATCCTTTGCTTAGGATTTAACAGAAACGACGTCGGTTAAGGAAATTATAGAGTAATATTAGAGAAAGCCTTCGACTCTAATTTCTAAAATTCGAATATTGCACCAGCATCCCAACTTTGGAAATAAATGTGAAAACTACCCTCAGGCCTCAGCAGGAGAAGGCATATTGGGACTCATTACTATTTTTCTTTTTCTTAATGATTATGTAACAAATTTGACATATTAAACATTATGATGTTCCATGAAATAGTAGACGATGAGGTCGTAAGACAAAACAAATCACAAATCAAAATAACAAAAAAATATCAAAGACGAGAATGTACACAAACTAGTTTCAGCAAAACACGAGAGGGAAACAAAGAAAATTGCTATTACAAATCAGATTTACTTTCATTATCATTGCACGGTTAATCGAGCCAAAAAAAATCTTATATTTATAATAGATTTTACTTATATTCTTATTACAAATTCTAAATTATTATAAAAGTAAACTTCGTTTATTTCCCTCTATACATTATATATTCTATTGATTGTGATTACAAATAAATTAACAATTTAAATTATTTATACTAGATCAATCCAAACAAGGTTCAAGAATTATACAAGTTTTTTAAAAGGCGATGCTTTTATGGTTTCACTGGTAATGTAAAATTAGAGATAATAGAACTAAGGAATAATTGTAAAAAAAAATGTAATTACAGCCGAAAATGACACCAACCGAAAAAATGGATACGGAACAAAATCTAGAATACATTGGGTGCCCGTAGGACTAGTATTTCAAGAACGCCTACAAAACCAATCCAAATCTTCTGTCCCTGATACTGTCTTTCATGCTGTCCCTGAATTCTTAGGGACAGAAGATTTGGATTGCTACAAAACTGCCTTATTGCAAAACCCATATACGAAATACAAAGAAAGGCGTGTTGTTTATTGGAAAAAAAATTTTCAAAGGGAACTAACCGGAAAAATAAATTTGGGGTCACCAACCGAAATTGGCAAAATGTGAGGGCACTTGTGAATTTCTCCATTATTTTATAAAACTTGAGCCACAAAATTGACTTACCAAGTTCAAAGAAGCAACAAGATCGGAATGAAAGGAACCAAGATAAATTTAGGTCAATTTCCCTTCACTGAGCAAAATGTAAGTACAACTAGTTCAATGTCCGCACCTTGTGCGGGTTTTATCTATCTATCTATATATATATATATATATAAAGTTTAAAATTAAAATATCAATTAAAACAAAATTTTCAAAAATTTAAATCAAGAAAACAATATGATATATAAAATTCGAAATTATAAAATTAATTCAAAATTTAATTTCGTAAATTAAAATGTGCCTACATTATTTTTTGAAAATTATAAAAACAAAATCTAGATGTGTTTTTATTATGTTTTTGTTTTAATTAATATTTGAGTAAAATTGATGTGGCATAATAATTTATTAGATTATAGATGATTTGGTTTGCTTACTGCTTATTAGTTTTAATGATTTTTTTTATTATGAGAGATGTTATGGCAAATCCGTAAATAACTTGTGGCAATATTGTAAATAAATTGGAAAAAAACTGATGTGGCTAGCCTTAGCACGCAACATGTGGACGAGGTGGGTTCTGTTTTAGTAAGATATACAGATTCTCTGCAGAAAATATCTTTACAGCTAACAAAATTCTCACAACAGCCTTTCCTGCAACCCTATATTCACAAAATCACAATCTTGTCCAACAGAGCAGAATCCAAAATCATCCAACAGCAAACACACTGGAACTGCAACAACAAGCTTCAGATATGATACAAATACATCAAAATGATGCTCAATTTTAGTTGTGATCGCTTGTGAATTGTGATTACACAAGAAAAGAGGTTATACAGTCTATGATCTAAGACCGGACTTCATACTCTCCAGCTAGAGTTCGCGCTCTGAATCCCTTGTAGGCACGGTTTGTTAAGTTCTTTATTTCCAATTTATCTATCTTGAGGCCAGATAGTGCGACGCCCATTATCTGGAAGGAAACTCGAAAAGTGGGGTATACGTTCAGATGCTCTATACCCGACTCCAATGCAAGTGTCCCCGTTAGAGAAGGGGCTTTGTCATTTGGTATCCTCCCAATGGACCAAGAGCAAGTCTGAAATAATGTCATTCAAAAAGGGAGAATTCAAACCCTTGACTTTAAGTCATTATACAGCAGAATTTCAAGCAAGTAATGGATGCAAGTGAATGTTGATATTAACTCGAAGCCAGATGAAAACCCAGATGAAGTAAAAAATGTTACCTTCTCTTAATCAAGAATATTAGTTCACATAAACTACACAAAATTGCCTGCCTTTTTAGTCTCCAGGAACAGTTTAAGCATTTCAAATCCTTCTAACACCTTTTCATAGGAAATGCTTCCACACCGTGAAATAAGTTGATGTAATATGGATGGTTGGACGCATAGGCCCTTTCAGTGACTAGTTTTAGGAAAAAGGGCCTACCTAATGCAAGACTGTAATTTGCTCTAGGTTACGAGTTGAACATTAACCAATAGATCACAACCTCAGACCAGACTTATGATTCTTTGATCTTATCAAGTTTTGGTAAAGAGGTGTTACCTTATTTGCAAGTATGTCTATTGTGCCGTGATTAGTAGACAGGTCAGATGATGTAATGCAGGGAGGCAACTGGAATTGCACGTTTATATTCTCAATAGATTTTCCGGGATCATTTCTTAAACCAACCAATACGCTGACACGACACGTCCCAGAATCTGATGTTAGCTGAGGTTTTACATATATTGGAGTGCTCTTCAAGCTTTTAACCCTGAAAGAAGTTTATAATGGCATCTTTTTAAGTAAATAAAATAGGCAAAAAATTTATGGAAAATCAAATGTGGTTTGCATGTTTAGGTAACCTGTAACTCATGAGTTTGAATTCTCCATCTGGAGGAATAAATGACAAGATTTGATCAGACTCCCATGGCCGAAACCGGACACAAGGATGAAATCTAACATCATTTAGCATTGCAGGATTTGCAAATTTGAGAGATAGATCAGGGATGCCAGATAGATGACAGATGACTCGAACTTCACCATAGGCTTCACACTTCACTAAGATCCCATCCCTGACAAAGAAGAAGGAAAAGAGGGTGGATTCATAGCTTAATACTGTATCATGAAGAAGTAATGTATGAACCGCCATCAATTGCATGTTTCCAACTAATGAATTACAAGCATCTAGATCAGGAAGATGAAAAGAAAAAGCATCAAACTCCTTATAAAGTAGAGGGACTGGTTAGGTATATGAGTCAGTACTAATATTCAAGAACAATTGGGTCACGTTGGATTGGGAGCCAATTGGTAGCCCACTAGTCCCATATACAATTTAATCAGACTAACCAACAGGACAGATTTATCAGGGCTAAAGTTGACTTGAGCATAATAAAATCACAAAATGCCTTGAGAAGATCACAAGCTTGCATTGTCACTACACAGAATAACACTGATGCAGAAGACACATACTGTAATGAATTCCCTCAACTTAAACTTTTTTACTCAACTCAAATCAAGTCTATAACTATTTTTCTTTTAAATAAAACATTCTTCATTCATTTGACTTACTTTCACCACAAATCTGTCCTTCTGTATTCATAATTTCTGAGCTAAATAAAGCATCAACTCCCACAGTATTATTTTCTTTAACCTTGAAAGGCTCAAAAGTTTCTGGCAAAAACTGGGTTGGGACAATACAATTGTGCTCCAAGTAGAGAGGGAAAAAGAAGATGAACCTGTATAACATATCAACTTTAGCATTACTAACCTGTTTGTGACTGCATCCATTTCTTCAACAAGTTCCACATATACTTCATTGCTTGAATGCTCAACTTTTGTCTGCCTCCAAGGCACACAAGTTGATGTAGCGCTTGGGAGGGTGCTGTTCACATTGGAACTGTTACCAGTCATTACACCCAATACTTTGCTAACAATATTTGGTGGGGCGATCATCTGTCTCAGGATATTAGGTTCTGTCGTCAGAGGGAATCCATTGTCTATCATCTCATCAAGCAACTGCAATTTTTATGACTTACTTTTAATCCCAATAGAAATAGAAGTGATACCTCAAGTTCAAAGAGAGAAGGAATTCTTTCTAGAAAACAAACCTCGTATACGATAACAAAGTTGTCTTTTATCACATCTTCATTCATCTCTCCAAGATAATTTGACACAAGATCAGCTGCTCTGCAGAGGAACTAGTAGTCATAGCCAAAGTCAAGGACTTGGTGGTTTCTTTTCAAATCATGCTTAAAAGACTTCAATTTAGATCCGCAGGAAGGCCATAGCATACAATTTAGGGTCTGATGATGCTCCGCTCCCATACAGAACACTCTTCCATCCGGTGCCCAAGTTTTTTCTAAGTCCAAATGGTAACTGGTATTTTGATACACGTACACATACTTTTTCTAAATATTTTATACGTAATAATGGCTAAATGAATTTGAAAATCCTCCTTCAAACTTTATTTTCCTCCATCTTATCACATTTCTTTGAGTTCCCTCAATAATCTACTTCACGGAAGTTTTAGTGATTCCATGGTTTGAAGAAGCCTAATAACATTATAAATGATAAGAAGCCATCATTTGTTTAGGAGAATATGACACTACATATAAGTGGAGCACATGACATGCCTCAAAGTAGAGGGGCACCCACACACTGTGATTTCATAAAAACCGAAACTGTAAAAATGCATCTATGCAGTTGTTCTATGTGAAAATTCTATACCTGATCAAATTCCATTTGTTCAGTCTGTCAAATTGAGAACCGAACTACATACATCAATTCACATTTTAGGAAGCCCGCAACGTTCTGGAATCATTGCTTCACCTATAACTATTGTGCTTGATTAAACACTCAAATGTGCAGGAAGCAATCTCACCTCAATTCCCATCAACGGCGGCATCTCAAGTTGGGTGCAAGCCAGAAAAGTGATTCCATTTCGAACAACTTGGAAGATGTAATGCGTTGGAGAAGCAATTACAGGTGGAATCTAATTGAATAACCAAACACAAAGTTATAAGCACACATCTAAAAATTTAAGAACACGATAATCGTATTCATCTATACGAGAAGAATAGGTACCTTAGACGGATCACCTTGAGAAATCACTTGCTCCCAGAACCAATCGCAGATTGAACGTTCCACGCGATGGCCTATGAGCTGCTTTTCGAGCATCACCTCCCTGCAAAATTGCAATTAAACTCCTTGAAGTTCATCAAAATTGAATTGGATCCACAGAGAATGGGCAAAAGATCTAACGTACCCGTTATCCGATAGGATGAATATACATTGCAACATCCCTCGTATCTGTGTAATCGTCTGCGGATCGTGGAGGTTGCAGCTTAGGACTTGGGCAGAGGTAGAAGACGGGAAATTTGCTGTCCACTTTCCAAGTGAACAGATCTGATTATCTAAACGGTGACTACTCCAACTGTGCCTTTTGTTTTCCCCCTAAACCCTTTGTTATCAACTTAGTGAAAGATTTTTTTGCTGCTAATTCCCCCATTTATGTTATAAACTATGATGCACGGACATGTACACGGACACGGCGATAACGATGACACAACGTGAAAAACAAATAATATATCATTTTAAAGCTATTAAATTTTAAAATTCATATATTATAATGATATATATATGTGAAAAATTTAGAAATAAATATTTTAAATCTTACAAAACATTAAAACTAAACGTATTTAGTTTTACAATCTCAAATAAACGTAAAGAAATTGGAAAGAGTCGGCCAACGGTACAACGACATTTCCACATTAGAACCGAATAAGAGCATTTCATAAGAAGAAGGTTGTTGTTTAGCCCCGACAACCACACTCTCCAAGTGGTCATATAGGGGCTAGCTTAACGTTAGCGGACCTACAGGTCCGGAAGTAAAATGGATTATGGGAGTGTGTGCCATACGGCTCCTCTAGGGATGGAAGTAGGCTTAGTATAACCGAAAAAAATGGGAGAGAATAAGAAATATTACACTAAATCAAATTTTCTTTAATCTCTTTAAAAAATTTGTTGTTTAGCCTTTAAAATTAAATATTTTCGTTAACCGTGTTTTGACGGATTATTTGTTGTTTAGCCTTTTTAAAATTAAATATTTTCGTTAACCGTGTCTTGACGGTAACCGTGTCTTGACGGACACAATCCGTATGCCCGCCTTATTGATTTTCTCAAACTACAAACAATTGAACCCTGTATGGTATTGTTGAACTTATTGATTTTCTCGAACTAAAAACAATTGATTGAATAAAAATTAATTAATATATATGTGATTGAGATTTCTGATGATCTCCCCCTTTACTGTTTAAAATTGTTAAACACACCTTAGTAAACAAAACACAAGGTGTGGATTGTTTATACCTCTGTCGTTTACAACAAATCATAGTGGTATTTTGAAACTTGAAAGCAGTACACCCAGAAACTCTATATTCTGTGGCCCATCTTTACAAATTTGACACTGGAATTGAATACAAGTTCAACAGATCAACCAACTTCCTTTTCTAAACGGAACCCGTATACATTTGGCCTGAATATTTCTTGATTCTCACAGTAAGCGCAAATCTCTAATATAAATCCTTGGCATTAATCAGACTACGCTAAAAGCAGACTGGATTGTGGATGTAAACTGAGATGCAATTGTTTGAGTTGCAAATTGTTGAAGCTGCTTCTTAGCATCTGCAAGAAACAAATGAGATTTCTCAGCAATGGGAGACTGTCAACTTGAAAAAAACAGCCTAAAATCTGCAAGACAAGATGAGGGATAGCTCTTGTGGAAGACAGTATTTGTAGTTCATTATCCAGGCATGAAAGGCAACGAGTTTGTTCAGAGCATAAAAATCTCACAATGTCAATATCAGGTGCAAAGGAAATTATGTTTATGGTTTACTCCTTTACTATAATATTTTCTGTGCAAACTATATACACCATCTACCATCAATCTGATATTATGCAGAAAACATCCAAGCTTGGGTTGTCACCTGAGACTCACCCCTGCCATTATCAATGCTGTTATTCAGAAAACATAAAATATGTGATATGTGCTGCTGTTGCTTCTTTTTTTTCACCTTACGTTTTCTTCATTATTTATTCAAGTAAGATGTATGCGGAGAAAGTTATTCCTAAGAAACATTGTTACCAGGCAAGGCTCAAAATGAAAAAACATCACTCACCTTTGCGACATTTAGTGAAACCTACAATATTAGCAATACTGAGGGACAAGCAAACAGCCACCACTAGAAGATAATCAGCTTGGAATCTTATCAGAGAAAATATGGCCAAAACAATCCATGCAGCAGCCTACAGAACAGACAAAACAAAGTTTTGTTGCCAAATTTAGGTAAGGATGTTTCGTGAGACATAATGGAGTAGGGCAGGATGGAAATGAAGAGACATTAGGAAACCGATTTTCACTAACCGTGAGATAAAGGGTCCACCAGAACAGCCACGAGTCCTTCTTATTCATGCGAGCCAATGACTGGAAATTGTATTTGCAAGGAATATGAGGTCAAGAAGAATTTACAAAGGGCTTAATTAAAAAGACAACTAATGCCAGAATGCAGCTTACTAACCTCTTGATCAAGTGATTCAAACTTCCATACACTTTCACCAAGATCATCTATTTCATTCCACCACCTCAAACCAACTAAAATTCTCCCACTGACATTCTTAACCACCCAAAAGTCGAGAGCAGAGAGAAGAACAGTGACCACAAATATAATGACAAAGTTTGAGATAAAGAGGGTTGATAGTATGTAGAATGCCAATGATGCAGCCTGCAAGGGCAGAACAATTTGGATCACAAACTAAGCAAGCAAGCAAGCTTGCAGCAGTCTCTCATCTCAACATCAGAATTAAAAACAAACCTTAAATAGCACATGAAAGAAACATGTCCTTGGGTTTGCGTAATTTTCCCCTGGAGGTTGAACCTAGTAAATGAAAATATGTCAGTATTTGCATTTGTCCATGAAACTAACGCCATTCACAGTGCTAAAGTATGTTTCACCAATAATCCTTAACAGGATCTATCATGTAATTGGCATCATCAACCCCTGATTAAGACATATCTTTTTCCAGGAACTATTTCATCCAATTTCAACAATTAGCTGTTCCAATAAGACTAAATTTGTATTAACATAGCTATTTTTGGTCAAATGCAATAAGATTATTATAATCCCTACCAATATTCCACATGTCTAGGATTCAATTTCAAGCTCATTGCGCAGGTGCATAATGAAGACAATGCATCTCAAAAATCAACGCCGAACCAGAACGATACCGATAATCAATGTACGAATACACGGATTTACGGTCAATAGAAGCTAGAAATCGAAACATTTTAGACAGATCTAGTTCGAGTTTACAATTAAAATTGAAATATCATGAACGATGCTGTCAAGTAAACCATGTCAACAGGTTTAGCGGTGTAGAAATTGATAACCCTAGGAGATTGAATTTAGATAAGGAGTAAGAATGACTTACTTGGATCGAGCTCGAATCCATCGGCGAACAAGGATGAAATCAGCTGACTGGATGATTAGCTGATTCTGGATCTGAAACCGTAGGTAGATCGTGAGATCGAGCTTTATCGATCAGCTTGAATTTGGATGAAGGAGCTTTTCAACAATTCAACGTACCCCGACAGCAAACAGAAACCCCTTTTCCCTTCCCTCTTTCTCTCAGTTGAGTCAGTTCTAATGCCTCAACCAACTAGACAACAAAACTCTGGTGGCCCAAATAGTGTACCGCGTCAAGCATCTTTTTCAGTGTTACCAGTCCATTGGGCTTTAATCAGCCCAATGGGTTATCCCAAATTCGAGAAGGCCCAAAATCTCTAACTGGAAATCATTATAAAGGACTGAATACTAAAAAACTATTTTCTTTTCCTAAGAGACATGCTGCCGTGGAAATTTTACATTTGTTAGAAGCATTCGTTACCTGCCACGACAGCACCGGATATTAGCAAGCGGAACGAGAGCAGCAAAAGCCTAGGCTTCGAGGAAGGCACCAGGAGTAGACGCGTGGCTGTTCCACAGCCAAACCTCGTGACAGGTGGCAGCTTATCACGGTATAAGCCCTTGGACGATTGACGCGGCGAAACCCTTGATGGGGCCCGCCATCTGGCAACTGAGGACCCATACCGTAAGCCCGATGATCCGGCAGATTATGCAAGAGATTAACGGGCGTTGTTGGACGCTGCCACGTATATCTTCGTTGCTTACGTGTCGGTGGGACAGGGGTCCACATTGCTTAACTTCAAGTGGCCGCCAAACGACGTCGTCTTGTCCGTATGAGTTAGTGTCACTACTAAGATTCGTCCAAGTATCACCTACGTACATATCCATGCAAAAAATACAGCCAAAGTAAGAAATTCTCCCCTGGATCTCCACCCCACCAACTGTTATATAAACCCTCCATCCCCACGTAAATAAATCGTTTCGAACTTGATCAAAACCTCACAAAAACACGTAAGCAAAATCACTTCCGAGATGGCGCCACAGAACATAACGAATGCAGAAAGAGGAGCCGAGCAAGTGAAGCCGTCGAGCCAGCCAAGCCGAGCCTACGTGACATTCTTAGCCGGGAATGGTGACTACGTGAAGGGAGTTATAGGGCTCGCCAAAGGCCTGAGGAAAACTCAGAGCGGTTACCCGCTTGTGGTGGCGGTTCTGCCTGACGTTCCGCAGGAGCACCGCCGTATGCTGGTGGCGCAAGGCTGTATCATAAAGGAAATCCAGCCCGTTAACCCGCCCGATAACCAGACTCAGTTTGCCATGGCGTATTACGTCATCAACTACTCCAAGCTCCGTATATGGGAGGTAAATATTATTAAGGTTTTAGGACCCGTTTGATTTTAACTCCGGAATCGGAAACGGAATAGAAACGAATCTAGTACGTATACCTTATTCATGAAAGTTTTTGGAATTATTCCTTATCGTTTGAATTTATTATAGTTTGAAGTTTTTGGAGTAGAGTTTAATTACTTTTGATATTTCGAAATAGAAACGAATCTAGTCCATACGTATACCTTATTCATGAAAGTTTTTGGAATTATTCCTTATCGTTTGAATTTATTATAGTTTGAATTTATTATAGTTTGAAGTTTTTGGAGTAGAGTTTAATTACTTTTGATATTTCGAAATAGAAACGAATCTAGTCCATACGTATACCTTATTCATGAAAGTTTTTTGAATTATTCCTTATTCATGAAAGTTTTTTGAATCATTTCTTATAGTTTGAATTCTTTATAGTTTAAAGTTTTTGAAATCATTCCTTACGATTTGAATTCCTTATAGTTTGAAGTTTTTATGGTTTGAATTTCTTATCGTTTGAAGTTTTTTGGAGTAGAGTTTGGTTACTTTTGATATTTCGGAATGAAAACGAATTTAGTCCATACGTATATCTTATTCATGAAAGTTTTTGGAATCATTCTATATTTCGGAATGAAAACGAAATTTTTGTATGAACAAGGATATAGATATTGACTAAATTTGTTTTCATTTCGTTTTCGTTTTCGGAGTTTGGAAACAAACGGGCCCTTAATATGTGCCAAACTTGATTAATCGATTTTTAATTTCGGTTTCGTTGACGATCTCAAATACTATTCTGCAGTTCATCGAGTATAGTAAGATGATATATCTAGATGGAGACATCCAAGTTTACGACAACATCGACCACCTCTTCGACCTACCAGATGGGTACTTGTACGGTGCCATGGATTGCTTTTGTGAGAAGACTTGGAGTCATTCGCTTCCATATAAGATTGGGTATTGCCAACAGTGCCCGGACAGGGTCAAGTGGCCCGAACGGCTCGGCCCAAAACCAACACTCTACTTCAACGCAGGGATGTTCATCTTCGAGCCTAGCATTTCTACTTATAATGATCTCCTTCATACACTCGAGATCACCCCTCCTACACCTTTTGCTGAGCAGGTAATTTCTGCATATCCCTAGGGTCATTTTCGTCAATACTCGCCGCTAAGAGCATCACCTCTTATACGTTTTGTTATTTGTACATTTGTAGGACTTTTTGAATATGTACTTCAAGGATGTGTACAGACCAATTCCGAACGTGTACAACTTGGTATTGGCTTTGTTGTGGTATCATCCTGGGTTAATGAAGCTTGATGAGGTTAAAGTCGTTCACTATTGTGCCGATGTAAGAACACTATATACTAGTTGTATATTTACACAATGAGATTTCGCGGATCTAATCTTGGTTTTCGATTTCAGGGTTCAAAACCATGGCGGTATACAGGGAAGGGGGATAACATGGACAGGGAAGACGTTAGGATGCTAGTGAAGAAGTGGTGGGAGATCTACGATGATCAGTCTCTCGACCCTCAGCCTAAGGTGGTCGAGGGCAAGAAGTTCGACAAATTAGAGGAGTACAGCGAGTCCCTCGACCACCCGCCCAAGGTGGCAGAGGAAGATAAGTTAGAGAAGCCCATGGCGGCGATGACAGGCTTCAGCTACGTACACGCCCCGTCTGCTGCCTGATTTGTTGAAACAAGGCCAAGGTTCCACAAATGAGGGAATCAAAAACCTCCTATAGTATTATAGATCGTATATTTCTGTTATTGCTTTCCAATTAAGCAAGTAAGATGTTCATATAGTAGTTCTGGAAAATGAAAACGGGCATAGTTGTGAACTTGTAATCTCATTTTGTTTTTCGGAATGTTCAAGTACTTCTTCTAAATACAAACTGTGAGGTTATGGCAGTTGGAACACTGGCATTTCGAGCATTGACGGAGCCGTGAGAGGCTCACAGCGACACACAGACCGTTGGTTCACAACCACGCCCAAATCAATCTGTAGCTTTAATCCCAGGTTTCGAACACTAGCAGCGCTATTACCGGACTCGGTGAGATTGTAGCTAGACTAAAACCAGGGTCAAACAGTGAGGTTATGCATGACAAGATGGCGCTTTGGGTGAGGAGTCGTGAACTAAGCATGATCACCATGGATGTATAACTCTTTTGGAGAAGATTATATGAATAATGTAAAAGTGTTCCGTATATCGAAATAATGTTGGAAAAGTAACTGGATCTACAACAAGATAACAATATCTTCAAACACTACTATTGTGATCTCAAAAACAAGTTTTCAAAACGTTTACACATGGAAAGAAATCAAACGCACCATTCACTCTTTGATTCAATTTTTTTGTCAGCCATTCGCTAACGCTGCAAGCCGCTTCTCCTTTAAGACTGCAGTAGAAAGAATTAAGGTTGGGTTAGTATTTTGAGAGCATAGTTTGGATATGAAGCATAAATTGCTTTTTCTTGGTCAAGGAGTTAAAACCTTATTGGCAATGTTGTTCGAGAGCCAATCGAGCCCTTCGTATAGTCCTTCCCCGGAAGTTGCACAGGTGCTCTGGATATACCTGTATGAGAAACACGAGCAATGTAATATTGCGCACCAGGATATAAAGCAATGGGTTATATTGATAGCAGTTCGAAACTATACCAATGGCGCTGACGAAGAGAGTGGAGGCCGAGCTTGTCAGTAATCTCTGCTGCATTCATTGCATTTGGAAGATCTTGTTTGTTGGCAAACACAAGAAGAACTGCATCCCTCAATTCATCCTATCATACCAACCCCAAATGCCAATTTTAGGATTGGTAGTAACAAATGAGATAGTAAAGTTGTAGCACAAAAAGTCTCATCATTGATTGATGCAAGTTAGATGTAAAAAATGAAAAAGCAACCCTACTTCATTCAGCATTCTATGCAGTTCATCTCTAGCTTCAACAACACGGTCACGATCATTGCTATCCACAACAAAGATTAGCCCTTGGGTATTCTGGAAATAGTGTCTCCACAATGGACGGATCTGAATTTAACAGAAAGGAGACTTGAGATTGGCATTCGTCACAATGTTAGCAATATGATAATTTGTCATTTGCATCATAAGAGAAAAATAAGAGTGCTGAACCGAGTAAATCTAAATCTAGTGGGCCAACATATGCAGATTTCAATAATTGACATATGACATTAGGGCATCTTATAGCATATTGTACACATCCAACATGGTGTCTGATTTCATCAATATAAGAAATATATTCATCAAACCATTGATGCCTTATGTCACAATAATGACTGAGTTTAAGGAATTTCCAAGACAACAAGGCAGATATACATTAGCTAGAGGTGAATAAAAGAGTAATCCAAAACCTCGAGTAATCCAAAACATCATGCTTCTCAACCAGAAACCTAAAAGTGACACTGAAGTAATGGTTCCATGTGGAAGTACATGTATGCTTCATATGAAAATTTTGTGATAAGAAGCTAATCCTTTGCATCTTGATTTACGTACCTTGTCTTGACCTCCAACATCCCAAACAGTGAAGCTAATGTTTTTGTACTCCACAGTTTCAACATTGAATCCTGTTTACAAAAATAAACATAGAAGTACATCAAAGACCAAATCGTAATGAGAAAATGAAAAGATCATGCAACCATGTTGCCATACATTTAAATTTTTTAATATGTTCATTAACAATGACTAAGTGAATTGCAATTGTTTAAGATCTCATCACCGACCTCTTAAAATAAAATAAAAACATATATGAGATTCATCCAAAGTCTTCCATGGTTGGAAAAATCTAGCAATAAAAATTGGGAACAGTTAAATCTTAAAGCTATTGGTTTAATGAAACAGTAATACTACAAAAGATTGATCAAGAAAGTGATTCATTTGTGCCAGACCATACTGCTTCGGTCTTTGTACCCTAAATCCCTAATAACTACTTAACATAAAAACCATGAAGTCGTTGCAAATAAAGTATGAAAGGTTCCCCACTAGGATTTCCCACAGTATTCAGCAATATGCAATTCAGAAAACAATTAAACAGCAAAAAGGCATAAAAGTAGTCTGTTACACACTGTTGCATTTGAATCAGTAGAAAAAAGAATGAAGTCACGTGTCTAAATCAAGCTAGAGAAACTCACCGATGGTAGGAATGGTTGTGACAATCTCTCCCAGCTTAAGCTTGTACAAAATGGTAGTCTTACCAGCTGCATCGAGACCTACCATGAGAATTCGCATCTCCTTCTTGGCAAATAGCCTACTGAAAAGCTTGGTGAAGGAGAGCCCCATCTTGCTACAAATAACACAAAATCGCTGATAAGTACTGGAAGTTACAAAATTAGACAAGGCGAATCAAAACACGCACGGCCAGAACCACAAATAAAACGAGGATCGAAGATCTTATGGATTGATGAGGACAAGCAAAACAATGCATTTCCGTTCAGATCACAGACCCCTTTCTAATCTACTACTGATTGTGACCAAGAATCACGTATTCAAGCACAACGAAATCCCTAAATATACAACAAAACCACGGATATTTCTCTAGCCAGAACACTGCAGATCTGATCAGATCCAATCCGATCCTCGTCGTGACTATCAGAAAATAAGCAATTTACACACCATATCAACCCTAGAATAACAAACACTCCTCAAAACTGATTAAAAGCGTAATATGTATTCAAAAACATGAAAAGAAGATTCATAATTGAACCTGGGATCAGATCTAAGGTTCTCGACTCAAATTATTGTAAGAATTGATGAATAGCGAAACATAAGAGGAGAAAGAGGCTTACGAGAGGTGTTCTGCTAGAACAAGAAGAGATCGATTTCGGAGACCAAGGCAGATCTGGGAAACTGCCCGTAAACTGGCTCAGCTCGTGATTTCAGAAGACTTCTTTCTCTAGCGATCAGGTGATATTTATATGGACCACCAACAATAATTTGCTTTCTGCGTAAGAAGCAAATGCACGGTGTAGTCATTTTATTTGGTACAGTCAATTGTTTCACAATTTACAAAATTTAATTATTTTTTTCTTTAATAAAGAAAATAATTTGTTTCGCTATACAAACCTAGCCAATCGGCGCCACAAAATGAAAAAATGACATAAATCTAACTGTGTTGTTGATGACTTACTTCTAGAATGAACTATGTGAACATCGTTTTCTTATCTATAAGGAAGATTTAGGGAGAACAACCTAAGCGTTTTTCGTTTTTTAAAAAAAAAATAAAAAAAATTTGCCAAGAGCATGGAGCACCCCTTCAACCTACTTAACGCACAATTATGATATATTTTATATTAAATCATTGAGCCACCATAACTTATATAATAGGTCATTTACCGTCAATCCAATCAAATAGATATGAGATTATTTCCACAATTCTTTTAATATGAGATTGGGACCGCCAATAGTGTCCTAACAAGATCCAAGGCTAGAAGAGCTCATCCTCAAACACACACTCTACTTCAAGGCAAAGATGCTAATCTTCGAGCTCTTCGCGCCTAGCATCTCCACGATGATCTCCTTCACACCCTCAATAGTCAATATCACACCTCCTAGGCTCCTGCACCCTTTGTTGAGAACTGTGAGCACGCAATATCTCGATAATCCTAAGGTCTTTTTTGTCAATTTTTTTAACATCTTTTGGATAATGTCACTTTATTCATTCAATGTGAGGTTAAGGGTGTATGACCAAAACTGATGCCCACCTGAAATCTGCATGTCTACAATCTCCTCCCTCTCTCGATCTCCATCGTTTACATATATCTAGTTCACGAAAAGATCAAATAACTCAAAAAATGTTCCGAAGAAACTTGTAATTCAAAAGTAGTTACAATTTCACATGAATGATTTAATCCTTGGGATTGTTAATCGGATGCCAACTACAATACACCCAAAGCTTCTCTATATATGAAATTTAAGTCTACCCATCAGATACATCACAGTGGAAGAGCTAGAGCAATATCTGAAGAAGTATAATATGGGCAACGAATGAACCATGTCATCTCTGAAGAAGTACAATCCACAACAAATTTTGGAGAAAGGCAACCCAAATTTTGGAGCGAATTGACGTTACAGATCATATCCCTCTTTTACTCTTCTAGTAAATCTAGGGTTTCTTTTTGATTGTCAAATCGAATTAAGAGGAATCGAGTTAAAAATAGAAAAGCAGAAGATGAAAAAAAAGAAAAATATTATTTTATTATAAAGTGGGGCCCACAAGACGGAAATTTGACAGAATACTAGCACATGGTGGTTTTTTTGGTAACAGAGTATCTTTAACGGGTGGTTTTCGGTAAATAGTGATAGAGCAGGTGGTTATTTGCAATATGACATATTTAGGGGGTGGTTTCCGGTAATTTCTTCAATCAATTTATAGCATCACAAACTCGGTGTTCTAAGTTCTAAAACTAGCCTTTCGACCTGTTAGCACTCTCGGTAAGATCGTAGTTTGACTAATCCCAAGGTTTCGAGCTATTAACAGACTTGATGAAGCTATTAATAAACTGGATTTACGAGGCAATCAGAGCTTTTGAAGAAAAGATAATGAATAACGTAAATTTATCCTTGTATAGAACCAAAGTACCTGGATCAACAACAAGATGACAATTTCTTCACAAACTACTATCTGTGATCTCAAAAACAAGTTTTTAAAACGTTTCCATACGGAAAGGAATCAAACGCACCATTCGATCTTTAACTCAAACTTCTGTCATCATTCGCTAGCGCTGCAGATTTCAAGCTGCATCATCTTTAAGACTGCAGTATATATAGCATTTTAAGCTCGGGTTAGTGAGTCTGCGAGTAATGTAATTTTTGATATGAATCATGAATGTGATCTTTTGGTCAAGGACTTAAACCTTATTGGCAATGTTGTTCGATAACCAATCGAGCCCTTCATATAGTCCTTCTCCGGAAGTTGCACAGGTGCTCTGAATATACCTGTAAGAGAAACACAAACGATGTAGTATTGTGCATCGGGATATAAAGCAATGGAAGTGATGAAAGCAGCTTCAAACTATACCAATGGCGCTGACGAAGAGAGTGGAGGCCAAGCTTGTCAGTAATCTCAGCTGCATTCATTGCATTTGGAAGATCTTGTTTGTTGGCAAACACAAGGAGCACTGCATCCCTCAATTCATCCTATCAAACCCACCCCAAATGTCAGTTTTAAGATTGGTAGTAACAGATACAAGAGTAAAGTTCCAGCACGAAAAGTTTATCATTCATCGATACAAATTAGATGTAAAGAGGAGCATAGACCCTACTTCATTCAGCATTCTATGAAGTTCATCTCTAGCTTCAACAACACGATCACGATCATTGCTATCCACCACAAAAATTAGCCCTTGGGTGTTCTGGAAATAGTGTCTCCACAATGGACGGATCTGAATTTAACAGAAAGATGACATGAGATTATCATTGCAAAGCACGATCCAACTAGAGAAATGCCATTCAACTCTAATATCTTGAAGAAATTTAGTACAACGACAATGACAAAACATAATAGAGAGGATAAGACAATCAATGAAAGCATTTGAATCAGCATCTAGGTCACAATGTCAGCAACATGGTAATTTGTCATCTGAATCATAAGAGAAAAAAAACAATTCACAGAGAGCTACAATATTATTAGCGTATGGCAACAGAGGGCTTCCCCGAGTAAATCTAAATCTAGTGGGCCAACAGACGCAGATTTCAAAAATTGACATATGACCTTGGGATGTCCTATTGCAGATTCTACACATTATTCATGGGGTCTATTTTCATCAATATTAGAAATTATATCCAAATAATTGATGGCCAAAATAGTGATTGAATTTGAGACAACAAGGAAGATAAATAGTAGTTAGAGGTGAAGAAGAAAATTAAGCCAACAAACGTGAAAGTGACACTGAAGTAAAGGTTTCATGTGGAAGTACATATATGCTTCGTATGAAAATTTTATGATAATAACTTAATAAGCTAATCATTTGCATCTTGATTTACATACCTTGTCTTGACCCCCAACATCCCAAACAGTGAAGCTAATGTTTTTGTACTCCACAGTTTCAACGTTGAATCCTGTTTACAAAAATAAACGTAAAAATACATCAAGGACAAAAGACCAAATCTTAATAAGAAATTTATAAGATCTCATCCCCAACCTCTACGTCAACTATATATTCTACTGGTTTTTTTTATGTATAATAACGATGACTAAGTGGATTGCATTTATTTAAGATCTCATCCCCAACCTCTACTAATAAGAAATTTATAAGATTCTTCCGGTCTTCTATTGTTGGAAAAATCTAGCAATGAAGACTGTGAAGAAATTTAGTTAAATGTTACAGCTATTGGTTTAATGAAATAGTAATTACTAAAAAAAAGATTGATCAAGACAGTAGTCAGTTTGTGCCCGACCTACTGCTTGAGTCCTTGTACCCCTAAATCTCTAATTACTATTACAATAATAAAAATCAAGAATCCATTTGCAAATCATATACAAAAGGTTCTCTTCACCACGATGTACCACTTTACAAAGCAATATGCAATTCAGAAAATAATTAAACAGTAAAAATTAGAATTAAAAAGCAGTCTCACCAATGGTAGGAATGGTTGTGACAATTTCTCCCAGCTTAAGCTTATACAAAATGGTAGTCTTACCAGCCGCATCGAGACCTACCATGAGAATTCGCATCTCCTTCTTGGCAAATAGCCTACTGAAGAGCTTGGTGAAGGAGAGCCCCATATTGCTACAATTTACACAAAATCACTGATAAGTAACGGAAGTTCCAAAATTAGACAAGGTGAATCCAAAGACGAAAAGTCAGAACCGCAAACAAAACAAGGAATCGAAGATCTTATGAGTTGATGAGGACAAAAGGAACGATGCATTCCTTTCGGATCACAATCCATTTCTAAGCTATTGATTGTGACCTAGAATCAAGTATTCGAGTAATTTGACAACAAACAATCCAGATCTCATCAGATCCACTCTGATCATTGTCGTGACTATCAGGAAATAAGCAAATCGCACACTATATCAACCCTAAAATGACAAAACTCTTCAAAGTCAATTAAAAACATACGATGTATCCCAATAACTGGAAAACAGGAAAATAAGATTCATAATTGGACCTGAGATCAGATCTGATGTTCTCGGCTCAAATTGTCGCACGAATTGATTAAGCGCAGATCAAAGAAGAAGAGAAAGAGCTTACGTGTACTGCTAGAACTCGGAAGGAGAGATAGAATTCGGAGGCCGAGGCAGATCTGGGAAACTGCCCGCAAACCGGTTCAGCTCGTGATTACAGAAGTCTTCTTTATCGGACTATCATGGTGCTATTTATATAGACCACCAATAATAATAATTTGCTTTCTTTGAAAATTATTACAGTATAGTGTGTATAATTTAAAAGTAGTGTAATTCCTATGTTTTGGACAGATTTTTAAAAAAAAAATAATTTAAGATTTCTTTTAATTATATTTTTAACAATAAAATTTAAAAATATATTTTTAAATTATTATAACGTAATATATTATAATTTTCAGTAATTTAAACTTAAGTTTGAAAAAAAAAATCTACCCAATAATGTATGTTAGGAAATGAATAAATGAAAAACAATTTTTTTATTAAAACTAAATGTATTTAGAAAGTAAATATGTCAATTACGTAGAGATGGTTAGATTTTAGTTAATTAAAGATATAATAAAAATAAATTAAAATAAATAATAATAAAAGATATATTGTGATAAAAAAAGGCACATATTAAATGAATGAAATTTTAAGTGTTTTTGTTTTATATAGTATATTATAGATATAAATTTTTATTATATTAGTATAAAACATGTCTGATATAGTTTGATAGTTATAGTTAATTATTTTGAGAAAAAACTCAGCTTTTAATATTGTATAATTTTTTTATCTTAGTGTTGAATTAATTATAAATTACAAATATATAATCAATATATATATATATATATATAGAGGGTGTGGTTCCCATGAAAATACCCCTAACGTATATACATGAGAACAATCTTAGACCATCGGATGGTGAGTATTAAGGGTCGAGATTTAGTGTAGATATCATAATTAATAATAATTATGAATAATAATAATTAGGAATAACCACAATAACTACGAATAATACATTAAACGATATGACACATTCGTAACAAAACTAATAATAATTACGGATATGTTCTCATGTATACACGTTAGGGGTGTTCTCATATGATATATATATATATATATATATATATATATATATATATAGAAGCTCTTGCTTTGCGGTTTGACATTCAAAAGGCTATGGAGAATGAAATTAAATCTATCGAGATTGAAGGGGATAACCTAACGCTTATCAATTCGAATTTGGAAGCCGCCGTAGGAACTCGATATGATTATCAACGGCATTTCAATAATTATCCGGTTTCTAAAACTCCACTAAGCATCATGTTTTTAGGGAGATTAACACGGTTGCGGACAAGATTGCTTTGCACGGGCACAATGAAGAGTTGGATGTAGATGCAATCTCAGAAGATGTTCAAGATCTCATCCGAAATTATGCTTTAGCCCTATTGATTTCTAGAAACTGATCCTCCTAAGTTATTTACCTATGTATCAAAAAAATATAGAGGTTTTTTTTCTTTTCGTATTTTATGAACTTTTTCAACCATAACATAGATACTTTCCACATATAAATAACATTTTCCACGGTCATATAATACAATTATAACAATATTGTTTATAGTGTTCGGCCTGAAATTATCCAGCAAATTCAAAACGAATAGGCTAGGCGGTCAATTGGATTCAAACATTAACATTTGACATCATTAATCTGTTGGTTGATCTTCGTTCACTAGACAAGTGATTTTGGCTTGTCGAAGGTTGCATTTCTGAAACAACATGTATATCGTCATTATCCTCTGTAATTGGCTTCTTACCTTCCCTCCGAATCAACTCATTCACCCTTTCTATTATGACATCCTCAAAGGTTATCTCTCGACGATTGTGTGCTTCATTCTCATCTCTTTCTTCTTTGTTATTCCCCCAAATGATTGCGTAGAGACCCAACACTATGAGAAATGAACCCAAAACGCTACAACACACCGTGGATAATACATGCACCATTAGTAGATAGACTGATACATACTTAATGATGTAATTACCTATGTAACATATGGGTGTTTGGATCCGATATAAGTCATGATCATGTTGAGATAACACATTTCTTGCATCTAAATTTTTTAGATGGGAGATTGCAAATAAAATTTATGAGTTGTATGCATATAAATGTACATGTGCTAATGGCGCATGTACGTTTATATGCATACAACTCTTTGTCTATGATACACTGGACTTTCACAGGGCCTAGTTTCGGGATGTAACTTGACTATTTTAAGCTAAGTTTACATCCCGAAAATTCAATGTTTATAGCTTGCAACATAAATATGGGTAAAAATTGGATACGTGTCAAAGTCTATTGGCCTGTAGAACGAAGATCGTGTGCATATGAGCTCACACTCACAATAGACACAAACTCAACAAATAAATTTAATGAAATCATCGTAAAACCAATTAGTAATAGGAGGAGTCATATATTAGGCTCGAAATCTCTCAAGTTTGTATGTGAGACGTTATAATCTCTGACACGCCTCAACAAGTGCAACTAAGTACATATCTAGTTGACTCTTGAACATGTTAGGATCGACAGGCCTATTAGAGGCTAACCGCACATGTATGTAAGGCACAACCTCGACCAATACATAATTAAGTCAATTGGAGTTTTATACTAAAATCAATTGACAATATGAGAGTACCCCATCGACGCTATATATACTAGACTTGAAATATCCGAAATTTAAACAAATAACTTGTTATACTGATAAAAGATAAGAGTACTCACGTTCCTGTGTAAACTTTCTCGCGAAGTAAAGCCCAACTAAGAAAGGCTACAAGAACCAACAACAAAGGGTTGAACATGGTGACATAGATGGGACCTTTCTTCTTGATAGTCCACGTCGTGATACAAAATACTAAGGCTGATCCAACCATTCCCTGTACATGTTTAAAGTTGTTATGCACATACGTATTATATAAGAATGTTAAATGGGCGGGTTTGGACCGAGAATATCCATAATTAGAATTCTTTTATGATAAAGATGTCATTCAATCCAGCAGAATATATATGATCTCCATTTTTTGGAGCTTTACCGTTTGCCATAGTATTTAACATTGCGTATATAAAAGTAGTGAATATAACCGAAGGGATTGATATACCGAGTAGAAGCTAGCGATGAAACGAAGGGGTTGGTCGAACAAGTACCATTCGTTGGGGTGGTGGTTGATGATGGCGGCTAGGATGATGCATTGGATGGCAGACATAAAGCTCGTTACCGATGTGATTATATATGGTGCATCAAAACTTTCGCTTAGCTTTGTCTGTTAATAAAACAAAACCGTAAATTAGGTGCAATCACAAATATGATCTTTGGACATATATATCCATACATATATGGTGTATATATGTGTTTAATAATCAATCAATAATAATACGATAATTAGTACCCCAACTAGCTTAATATCATATATTTGACTTAATATATGTTTTTATGTTATTTCTCATAGGAAGTCCTGACCGGCCGGACTTTCAAGCATGTCGGGATGCAACCAACCCGACCTGGTACTAGTGTTTAACTTCATCTCTTGCCCATACCCGACTGTTGTCGGATATAACTGACCTTTCCAAACCTTCAACATGTATATACATCTAATTCATATGGTAGTTTGCAGAACTTAATAACATAGTTTATATCTTTTATGCAATCAACATAAATTAATTCCGTCAATCATCTTAACAGATATTACCTGTATGATGAGCCAAATCGCCCAAGAAGCATAACTGAGGAGAACAAGGAAGGGGCCGAAGAAGGATCCGAACTCATGATGGCTAGACGAAGTGGTGGCGCCACCAACGGCGTTCCAATGAATCTTAGACTGCCCAATTGGGACTTCCGGTCCATGGTATAACGAGAGAAGCATGCTTCCTCCTATACACACCAACGTTCCTGCTACCTTCACTTTCCCTTTCATGCTCTTCAATCCCAACGTTTCCATTCTACGTCGCAAAACATAACCGTTAGACAATAGAGAAATATATGACGGTTGTAAACCGACACATCAGTCCCACTAAGGGATGCATAAGCTGCAGTGTAACGGACTTGAATACGACGGCAATGATGAACGTGAAAGCTGGGAGGATGTTGCCCAATGCACAACTTATCGTAGCCGACGAAAATTTCAGTCCCACAAAGTATAGAAGTTGGTTTCCCGTCGCTCTGCATGTAATAATTTCAACATAAATTACAGGTAACTTTTAGTTTGAAATCTTATATATAAAAATAAAAAAATGTTGTTCGATTAATTAACTAATTTTATTTCAAAATAACCTTTTTATTTTACAGAAATAACGTTTGATATTTTTTCGGCAAGGTATATCAATTTGGTAATCAATAACATGCCTTAATTTTCATAAATTTAAGGTTTAGTTTTAATAAAACAAAATAAACTAAATTCAAAATTTTTAAAATCTAAATCATGCACTAAATTATTAGGCATAAAATTATATAAGATCATTAAAAATTCAAAATGGGTGATGTTAAATCTATTCAATATATATACTACTGCTAAAATACCATTTGTCACGTGTCACTAAAGCTTATATATTGATTAATTATTAATTTCAAGGTAAAATTTTTTTACACAATTATTAAACTTAGAAATCTCATAAAACAACATTCAAAAAAAATATTAACAGTTATTTCACGAATTTTTTTAATAAAATTATTTTAAGTTACCGAATTTACGAAAAAATATTTCATAGAAAAATACACAATATAGTAAAAAAAAAATAATTATATTATTGATTAATTTAAACAACAAATTAATCAATATTATATTATTAAAATAAAAAAAAACATATAGTAAAAATGTTGTAATATTAAACTAGTATTAAAATTGCTTGTCAACGTCTGTTACACTTAATAAATGATTTAATATTTAAGAAACTGATATTATAATAATTTTAAAATTAAAATCCCAACCACAAAAGAACATCAAATGACCATAACCCAACATAAAACTACCGCAACAGAAATATTGTTTGGATTGATCTAGAACCAACAAAATTTACCCGATATCGAGGTAAGTTTGAAGGCATTTTGACCCGTAACTGAAATTTATAACTTATATTACCGGGACACGTGTTGTATTTACGACGTAAAAAGTTACTTACCCAAAAAACGAACACTGAAAGATTTGCATCATAATTTTCTTGTTGAGAGGCGGCTTGTCGCTGTAAATAACACACCACGCAAGTAAAACACTTACCAATACAAAAAGTTACATACGTATGGCTTGTTTTGTTGAATATAAAAAGTTACACAGATAAATTTTTTTTTACTAAAGTAGTCTGTTTTATAGGATTAAAGTTCGATCATAGATAACAGAAAATATATTTAGTTCAACCTCCAGTTTCCAAAATATATAATTAGTTATATTTGATTCGATTTAGTTTTTTTTTGAAAAGTAACTTAAATTTACTTTTTGGTGAAAAATGTTTTACGGTTATTAAAAAAGAAATTAGAAATTTTATTATAAATAAATTAAAGTGAGAATTAGAATTCATGGGAAGTAAAAAAATATACATTTGGTTCAGCCTCTGAGTTTTTAGAAAGTTAATTAGCATATTATTTTGTTTGGTCTAATTTAATCATGAAATAATTTGGTCAAATATGCTTTCTTTTTTTTTTTTTTTTTTT
>BSUD01000008.1:135893057-135928724 GCA_033239045.1 Fagopyrum esculentum | reverse complement strand
TTTTCAAGTCAAATAGTTCATTTTCTATTTTTATTAGGTTTGTGTACCCCTTCGATTTTTATCACTTTCATTAAATTAAGGTTGAAAGGTAAGAGGTTTGATTAGGGATACACTTATTAAATATATTTATAACATGAGCCTAGTTATTAGAGAGAAAAGAATGAAAAAATTAGTATCGAGTAATCTGTGGGAAGTAGCCCCTTGTGTATTTGCAACAATGAGTCGCCTGATACAATTGGGGGTTCCTTCAAAAGAATGGAGTCTCGAATTAGAAGAAAAAGGCAAAGTTTGTCAACGAGTCAGCTACAAATTACCTTTAAAAAAATGTATTCAAACCTGACGGTCTAGTTCCCGAGGTTAATGTTACTTCTAAAGAACTTTCTATTAGTAAGGAGGCTACTTCTAAAGAAATTAGCCCGTATCAATAACTAGTAGGTGAATCAAACGAACACATTTTACAATTTACTTGACTAGTTTCATTACCTCTCTAAAAAGATGGCATAAGGGGTTGTGACGATTCCGGCGACGACTTGACGATAAACGACGAGAACAAACGGGCTCATCCCCGTGTCAATGGCAACCTTTGAGATAATGTTCACCCCGGCTAGACCTAGTTGAACTGCAATCATCGCCACCAACGGCAAGAAGCTCATAACCCTTTCGGTTCTCATTAATAATTCTTCTTCGGGTTTTCGAAATGGGTTTTGTGTTTAGAGATGAAGTGATTCGATATGGGTTTTCTTCTTCGGGTTTTCTTTTTCGGGTTTTCGAAGTTGGAGATGAAGTGGGATTTGATATGGGTAGATAATGCTAGCTAGAGAAAGAAGATTGTGATTATATAGAGAGTTGAGAAGGACACTTGAGGATAGTTTGCAATAAGTAAAGAAAACTTTCTTCCGGGTTTTAAGAGTAAATGGAGGGTTTTCTTGCAGGAATAGAAGTGTTCATGAAACACACAAGGCTATAATGTAAGCCACTCTTAACTGGCCTCCCTTCAATGATTGTATTTGTAGTGAATTAGAAGGTATTGACACAAAAAAAAAATATATAAAAAGAAGTACAAGGTATTGATTATATTTCTTGTTAGTTTTGGACGAAGTGAAACAATTGTTGGAACCGATATTTTAAATAAGTAGTACGTTGGATTTTTTCGGACAAATTTCCTGTGGGCTCTGGTCATCGTCAACACCGGAAAGCGGAAGCATTGACTTCGCCTCCACGAGCACTGATTCGTGGTATACTTATTTATTAAAATTGGATTCCGAGTGAATGATATAATAATGTCCAAAGTTACGTGTACGAAACACAAAATTTGGAAAAAAGGAACAAAAATGTGCATATCCCACACCGACTAAAACTGTATGGACGGTTCTGTATAGATTAATAAAAATGTGCACATCCCACACCGACTAAAACTGAATGATATAATGATGTCCAAAGTTACGTGTCTCATTCGAACACACAACAAAAACAAATGACTAAACGATCCTAAAAACTTTGTTCTTACAATTTTTGAAAGAATTGACGAAGGACGTTCATACAACAAATATGGTTATAGCTAGAACCCTAAATTTAGGGTATGTTCAGTATATTATCAATTTCGGGTTTTAACTAGTTTGGGATACAATGTATATGTATACGTGACGTGACGCATGCTGTCGTATATGCGACAAAAAAGATACTTGGTTCTTCAATTTGTGTAATAATTATAAAGTGACGTTCATGTTTGATTCATACATATAACAAAAATATATTCGGAATACTATAATTTATAACATTTATACGTCGTTGTTTGTGTACAAGTGGCGTAAGCATGATAAAGAAAAAGTTGATTTTGTTCATGTATGTGAACCCTAGTTTAGGACTTTTAGTGTCTATATAGATCAATAAATTTTGTTTTAAATAGGGTGATAATATATAAGTGATGTGTATTTTCATAAATGTGAGAAAAGAACATTTGGTTTATCAAAAAATTGTATACACGGTTCTGTGTTTACAGAAGAGAAAAAACTGCAAATGTTAAGTTTTTTTTTCTTTACTTCAATGTAATTGCGTAAGCAACTTAGCATTTATACAGTTTTCCTCTTGCATTTTTTCTAACGATAAATGACGATTAGGTACGTGTACTGTGTACATGTAAGTAAAGTTGTTCACCATAAAACATCCCTCGAAAATGAGATTGTTATACACGTTGTTGCGAGAATTTGAGTGTTTCAGTTGGTTCAAGCAGTAACCACATAGTTTAATTTTATGCATACATATTTAATACGAATTTCATAAAAAAAACCCCTAAAATCCACCATCTGGTTAAAAATTAATCCAATAAAAAACAACTCTAAAAGCCTTGAAATTTTCGAATAACACAGTATCAAGAAAGATTAAAAATATTAAATGCACCATACCTATATATAATTATGATTTACAATATATATATATATATATATATATATATATATATATATATATATATATATATATATATATGACTAATTGAGGATTTGAGGTTCAGCACTATATGATATATAATTCTTTAATGAAACTCAAAGTCAAATTTTCAGCTGTAACTGCCAATTAACATGCAATGGGAGTCGATCGTCATAAAAATACAATTTTTTATAAATCAAGAATTTAATGCATTAAATTAATACTTTTCACACATTGACAATAAATAAGATGAGAACTCCATGGGAACCCTACGTCAATTTGCATGTGAAACTTTGTTATTGTACACAAATACGTCAAGCAACTAAGCAACCACACACGCATATATAATATTATAATTATTGAATATTTGATATTGATGGATTAAAAAATAGAAATAAAGATGCAAATGTCATTATATATGACACAAACTATCACCGTAAATAAACCGGTATTCTCGTAGTTTCTATCAAAATATTGTCAACGTTGTTGTGATCAAAAGCTTTCACCTTCGGATCGATGTTGTCTTGATCGAGCTAGCGTTCATGCAATAGAACGATCTTAGCCTTCGCTGCAACAAACTCGGGATCTGTAAAATCACTAATATTCATATAATATTCGATAATATCTATGGAGTTGGAACACATTTTTGTTTGAGCATGTGATTTTGCAAAATATTGAAGGGTACCTATCATTGTTTTTTTTTGAGAGATTGAAGGAATGTGTAGATTAGGAGGGTGAGATATATTTCTCATATGCAAATATATATTTTAAATAGGGGAAAGTCAATGGTTAAATACATTATATCTGAATTCAGTAGAATCAGATTCATTGAAAGTCACTTGTTTGATGATCAGTCATTCAAATTAATATAGAGTCAAAACTTAAATAATTCACCAAAGTTGTGAAAAATAATTGTTAAATGCATTAATTTAAATTCAAACCCGTCATAATTGAAGATCACTTGTCTGATGGGTGGTCATTGAAATCAACATGTAATCAAGACTTTAATAGTTCACTAACATTGAGAAGACCAAGGGTAAAATGATTTAAAAAATATATAAATAAGTTTAATTGTTTGACTAGTGGTCATTCAAATCAACATGAAGCCAAAATTTTAATAATTTCACCGACATTAAAAATAACAAAAATATAATTCATTGATTTCAAATCCATAGTAATTGAAAGTCAAATGTTTGATGAGTGGTCATTAAAGTCAAACTTTAAAAGACACAAGGTAAAATACGTTGAATCCAACTTCAAATGCGTCATAACAATGATTAATAGATTTTTTTTTTGGTAATGACTACGGAAGGCCTCGGGCGCTTCCACAATATTATTCAGGAAAAGACAAGGCTAACAAATGACAGTCCTATGGGTGGCTAATCCACGGGCTCGTTTTTCAGAAAATGAATTAAAGAGGCAGGTGGATGCTAAATATAAAAATAGCATAGAGGATAAGATGAAGCAATGGACGTCAAATGATTAGAAGCATCATTAGTTTCATGGAAGGTGTGACGAATCTGGACGCGCCAGTTCCTACGTAAGAAGTCTTGGCACCTTGACACCAGATTGAATAATGGATGGTAAGTCGGAATAGAACAGTGAACGAGATTGATGACTAACTCCGAGTCGATTTCCATAACAATCTTACGGAACTCCTTCTCCCATGCTTGGTAGAGTCCCATGCAAAGGCCCATAACTACGCCATCGGGACCGCACATGCCCCGATATTCATCACAAAACTACACAACCACTGCCCGTGTGTGTCTCTGAATAAACCCCCAACTAAAGCACTCCCGACGGCCCTCCGAACCGAACCATCCGAATTGAGCTTGATCCACCCCTCAAACGGAGCAATCTAGTGAATGTAGGAGGTAGTGTATTTCCTAGTAATATACAAAACTTTATAATCCCTCCCAGCATGAATAATGCTTTTGGTGTAAGTAGCGATAAGAGAAACACGGTTAGAAGAAATAGGAGCCGATTGGAATATGGATTCATTCCGCCACTTCCAACACCACCAAATGGTAACCGCAGAGCAAATGTTCCAGGGCATGCTATGCGATATGTTATCGGAACGAGTAAGGTTGATTTATAGCCATGAGTGAACGCCATCTATGTAGAAGTCACCTGCATGATCAGTGGTAAGAAGATTGTTCCAAATAATAGCAACAATCGGGCAATCCCTAAAGATGTGCAATAAAGTTTCCGGACTGTCCACGCACAGAGGACATTAGCTATCGGTGGCCAAGTGTCTTCTAGCTCGCTTGACGTTAGTCACTATTCGGCCATGAACAACGAGCCAGAGGAAGGATCTAATCCGTTATGAGACGTCGAGTTTTCAATAATTCACCAAAATTGAAAAAATCCGGAAAAAAAAACCTATATAATCAAAATTTAAATCCATTATAATCAATTGTAATAATTAACCCGATATTGGAAAATAAATAACGTATTAATATAAATGTATTAAAACTTATTTTTAAAAATAGCGTTTAACACACCCTAATTAGTAATTACTCATCACCACTTCCCACGTCATTCCCACTCCCAATATCTAATCAAAGCACGATAAAATCGTCATTTGCCAAATATAAAAATATTCAATCTTCGAAATCACAAATCACAATCAGTCTATGTAATTAATTAAAAATAAAAATAAAATTAAAATCAAATATAGGTGGTCAACTCCACAACTTGTCTGGTAAATTACGTGCTAATTGCTCAAGAGTGACTCACACTCACCTCTTTCAGACCAGAGAGAATCTACTCATTCCTTCATAGTTTCCAAATGGGATAATATTCGATACTTTGAGATTCCGAATTAGAATTCTTCATCAATTATTCGCTACAGTCTCTTCCCGTCTTGCAATCGCTCGCGCTGCTCGGGGTTTGAATTCCGCAGGTAATTTCACGGGATCTGTTTTGTTCGATAACTTCTTTTGTTCTCTGGAGTCGATTTTAGCAGATCTTTGGTTTCATTGTGTTTTCTTGCGATTACGTTCACTCATTGCTGTAATCTTCAGTTTTCGTGCCAGAAAAAAGCTTATTTGCGGTGCAATTGTTATTATTCCGTTATAGTGAAAGTTAAGTGAAATCCATGGCGTCTGATTGTGAAAATATGTTGATCCGTGATCGCTTTCTGATGTAAATTTCGTCCTCAGAATTTGCATGTTAGCTGGATTAGTTGTAGATTAATGGCGGATGCTTTAGAGTCTAAAGTTGTCTTAAGAGATAGCTTAACTTCACTCTAGGAACCTCTTTAGAGTTTTAGTAATGACAGAATATATGCTGAGTAGTTCTTAATGATCTCAAATTAAAGCTCCATTAGGCTGTTTAAGGAAACCAATTTGTCATGAAACGGTTGAAGAAGAAAAATAGTCAGCCTATTCACTTCAGATGGGATATGCTGAAACCATATGATCCAGTTTCTCTAGGAACCTTCTGAAATAAGCTCTTTTTGACATGGAAGTGATTTGGGGATTCAAGAATGAAGTCTTTTTACATTGTGAAATGTATAAGCTTTTATATAGAGGTCTTTGCTTCGCTCTTGTTTGCTATGAAGAAGTTAAGAAACCCTTACTCTGTTGTTGATCTGTGTATTGTATCTTGAGATAGAAATGGATACCTTCTTGTTCACCTCAGAGTCAGTGAACGAGGGCCACCCCGACAAGCTGTGCGACCAAGTCTCTGATGCTGTACTCGATGCTTGCCTTGAGCAGGACCCCGAGAGCAAGGTTGCTTGTGAGACTTGTGCGAAAACCAATCTTGTGATGGTATTTGGGGAAATCACCACTAAGGCTAACGTGGACTATGAAAAGATTGTTCGTGATACTTGCAGGAGTATCGGATTTGTCTCTCAAGATGTTGGTCTTGATGCAGATACCTGCAAGGTGTTGGTCCACATTGCGCAACAGAGCCCTGATATTGCTCAGGGTGTCCATGGTAACTTCACCAAGCGCCCCGAGGAGATTGGTGCTGGTGACCAGGGCCACATGTTTGGCTATGCAACTGATGAGACCCCAGAACTGATGCCTCTTACTCATGTCCTTGCAACCAAGCTCGGTGCTCGTCTTGCTGAAGTCCGAAAGAACGGTACCTGCCCTTGGTTGAGACCTGATGGAAAGACACAAGTTACCATTGAGTATTACAATGATAATGGTGCCATGATTCCTGTTAGGGTTCACACTCTCCTTATCTCGACTCAACATGATGAAGCTGTCACAAATGTTGAGATTGCTGCTGATTTGAAAGAGCATGTGATCAAGCCTGTGATACCGACAAAGTACATTGATGATAGGACCATCTTTCTGCTTAACCCGTTAGGCCGATTTGTCATTGGTGGTCCACATGGTGATGCAGGCCTAACTGGCCGCAAGATCATCATAGACACATATGGGGCTTGGGGTGCTCATGGTGGTGGAGCTTTTTCTGGAAAGGACCCGACTAAGGTAGACCGAAGTGGGGCCTACATTGCTAGGCAGACAGCTAAGAGCATTGTTGCTAGTGGACTTGCTCGTAGGTGCATTGTCCAAATCTCCTATGCTATTGGTATCCCTGAACCATTATCCATTTTTGTTGACACATATGGAACTGGGAAGATACCGGATAACGAGATCCTTGAGATTGTGAAGGAGAACTTTGATTTCAGGCCCGGGATGATCACCGTCAACCTTGATCTGAAGAGGGGTGGCAATGGAAGGTATTTGAAGACGGCTGCATACGGGCATTTTGGGAGGGATGACCCCGATTTTACATGGGAGGCTGTGAAGCCCCTCAAGTGGGAGAAGCCGAAGCAGCAACAGCAGCAGTACAGAAGTTCTACCATGGGGAAACTGCAGAAAACGCAAATGAAGCTTCTTCTGAATCGGAACTTTCCCCACCGGACGCAGCCCCTTCTAGTTTCTATGCAAATGCCTTGCAGGACATTATTCTGTGCATGACAGAATCCTTTCTTTGCTGTTACATACTTACATTGTTCATTCATAGTGTTCGTTCTGTTTGACACGAGAAGTTTGATGCTGTCAGCTGATCTACTAATCTGCCATTGATATTTCCCAGTATGTATACTTTTGAGAGCTTAGCTTGAGTTGTAAAAAAAGTTCAGCTTATGAATAATACAGATTCCAAATTAGTATTTGGCAGCACATTTAAAACTTGTCTTTCATTGAATTTTTTTTCTCCCTCATTATTTACTGCTTAGATAAATCATCTTACCCAAGGAATTGATAAATCCTAAACAAGCCTAAAAGAAAAATTAGAGAAATTCTTTAATATTAATTTAGGAATTTAACATTGTCTCAACAATTTTTTCCTAAAAAAGGAGAAAAAGAAAACTAGTCTTACGATCACACATCATACTGCAGCAAAGATCTTAATGTTCATAACAAGTTCAAAGAAAGCAAATGCACCCATTAACAAAATGTTCATCAAAAAAATTAGACAAAACATTACCCTAAAATATAAAACTATACACACACAGACACACTACCTAGACTATAAACAGCAGCAGCCAGCAAGCCTCGACCCGTTCATTCTACCTTCTCTGGAAATTCAACTTCCCCATGAATATCGCAAAAAGGGAAGCGAAACCAAGAGGAAAAGCAATCAGGACAGCCGCCACAAGGCCCAGCTGATCACGATGAAATCCAAAGTAGTCATTCAGGAAACCAGCAACCGAGTTTTTCTGATCAAATACATCTATCACTTTCTCCACGTCTCCATACTGTGACGAAAGCATACCGTAGAGTGTCCAGGATGTCGGGCACAGATAATATAGCCAGATCCACCATCCGGGAATACGCTGCAAGAATAGAGCAATACACAGACAATAAGTACTTAAATCTCAACAATCAAAGAACAAGAAGAGGTAACTTACAGGTTTGGGAATCAGAAAGCCAGCAAACAAATTGAACATTGAGTAAAATGCTGATGATATAATTGCTGCCACTTGGAAGTTGGGTGTCAAGGAGACGAGCATCATGCCCATGAAGTTGAAGTACATTAGAGTGCTGAACATGGCGTAGCAGTACCAGAAAACCTTGTAGGCTGACCAGTAATACCCGATCATAGGGTATGTGATAGCTGTAAATATGATTGCTTCTGTCAGAAGATAAGGGATCTCAACGGCAACCTTCATAACAAAAATTAGATTCTAGTCACCAAATCAGTTAGCAATGAGCATATACAGTAAACTGGCAAAAGTGTTTTTGATTTACCTGTGAGAATGAATAAGCCCATGAAGAGTACATCCCTGCAAATCTCTCTCGATAGAAAACCGTTCTCTCCTGTGCAACCTGTGGTAATACGTTGGCACAGTTGTTTATCCCCAGGAAGATTACAGCAGCAAACATTGAGCCGAATACTGTGAACAAACTCTGCTGATCTTCTCTGCCAATTTGGAACAATATGAATTTTGCATCAAATATCACTAATTGTTGCAACATTACACTATAATTCATTTGATGGTTGTAGTTGGTTCAGGAGTGGACAACATATTGTGGTGCGGACATTTGGATTTTGGACAAATGTTCCGCACCTAAGTTGCTTCCTATGATGGTTTGTATGGTTGAGAAAAAGAGAAAAAAAACAAGAATCAACAAGAACAATTTGTGTAGAGTGTAGTAGATGTCAAAATCAAAGGATACTTACATATGCCTCCCTTGTTGCCAGAACAAAAGCCCGAAAATGAGAGCTGAGACGAGAGTATGCAAGAGGCGCATGGAGTTGTATTGGGGGCTTCTCCAGTATGACAAATGAAGCTTCCATAAGCAAGATTTAAATTGTTCCCATCCATTTTGCGAAAAGCGGGTTGGGAAGTGGAGATCTTTGAAACCCGAAGGAGGAGTACTTAACTGCTTCACCATCTCTTCTGTATTCCTGAAAACTCAAGGCATGTAAACTGCTGATTATCCTTCACACTTAAAACTATAGAGGGCAGTCATATATATTACTAAATTCATTTACTGTGAACTGTTCAATAGCTATCAGTTCATATATGCTAGCAGCTTTTGCAAACACACGAGTAAAAACCGAATCAGGAAGTTATTAAGTGAACAGAACTCACGTGTGTAACACAGAACTGCGATAAACTTGGGCAAAATCGAGTCCCAGTTTGAGTTCTGTTGAAGCAGAAGTAGCCTCCAACATCCATGTGGAGGGGTTGTGATTATCTCTGATCTTTGGCACCCTGGGTATACCCTACAAGATAGTTACAAAAGTGGAAAAAAAATAAATTCATTACATGGAAACATAAAATAGTCAAAATAGATAAGGAGAAAGGACTTACCTCAAAATATTCAATAACCTTTTGGGAATGCTGACCCACTGGTCCACAATATATTATTTTCCCTCCAGATTTTAGAAGAATCAACTGCAAGAAACATATTTTATCTTTTACTCACAGCCAACAAAGGAAGAAAAAATAACAGAACATTCTCAGATACGTTAACAAATGAAAGGATACAGATCAAGGTAAACAAGGATTGGATCACAGAAAGTTATGTGGATTATGAGGAACAAAACATTATAAATAGTTCATACTTGGTAATATTAGTCTACCATTGAACTCAAATTTGTTGTTGCAACCCCGAAACTATAAAATAACAAGATCATAGAACTATCTTCATCTCGTAATATCCTATAAGATTCTAAAATTGAAGAATTTTGATGAAAGATCCGGATCACAAGCATCTAGATTTTCATGACCATGATGCAAATTTAAATTGAAACATAATTTTACTTTCTCAAAAATTTGGGGACGAGTTTGAAGGAAATAACATAATTTTCAGTTCCAAAATTCTTAAACATCACAACAATCACCTCATCAAATGCTTCAAATATGTGAATACTTGGTTGGTGGATGGTGCAAACAACTGTCCTTCCGGTTTCGGCCACATTCTTCACTGCTCTCATAACAATAGCAGCTGATCTTGCATCTAAACCTGATGTAGGCTCATCCATAAACATAATAGATGGATTGGAGACAAGTTCGACAGCTATAGTTAGTCGCTTCCGCTGCTCTGTTGATAGACCACTGATCCCAGGTATGCCAACCAAGGCATCTTTGATGTCATCCAGCTCTATAGTTTCAAGAACTTCATTGACAAATTTCTACAGGTTCATGCAAAGACAAGTTTTGAGCATATCATATAAATAGAACTCCTCCATATGAAAATACTTGTCATCCTAACATTTTGCATACTTCTTAATAATACTATCAGATAACTATTACACCTCTAAAAACCACAAATTTGTAAATTAGTACCATACTAGTTAAAACAATTATTTTTTAACAAGAATTGAAGGCTAAAACAACAAGTATTTTTACAAGAAAAAATAGTAATATATATAAGAATGGGACGTACACTTCTGGTTTCTGAATCAATGTTGTTAGGAAGCCGAAGCCAAGCAGAGAAAATCAGTGATTCTTCTACAGTAATTTGCGATGAATGTATGTCAGTTTGCTCACAGTACCCAGAGACTCGCGCAAACGTCTCTTGAACTTTTGGAAAGCCTGATATTCTAATATCTCCTTCAATGTACCCAGTAGTTTTTCTACCAGCCAGGACATCCAGAAGTGTCGTCTTTCCAGCACCAGTGACACCCATTAGTGCGGTCAGAACACCAGGCCTGAATGCTCCTGTGATATTACTCAGGAGTTGTAACTTCTTCTCGGAAAATCCATGTTCCTTCATTTCCTGCAACCAGAAAAACTTGCATTATCAGCTTAATATGCTTTGAGATGTGAATTTGTATCCACGTGTAGATTAGATTACCATGGGGGTGTCAACATAGTAATTCACATTCGTGAATGATATTGTGAGAGGCAGAAAAGGCAAAGCTACATTTCCTGTGGAGTAGTTTACAGAAGTTCAAGACACAAGAAAACATAAATTCTGAGCACATGTGGAAGCAATTCAGAATATATCTCTGAACCTTTAACAGCTGCCAATTCTTTTTCAATTGGTGTCTTGTTCTTCTCACTAACATGTGCATTTTGATCTTTTACACCTTGTAATCGAGCAAGTTTTTCCCGTGAGATAATCGCAGCAGAAGTTCCAGGAGCTACACATAGTATTATTTCAGACAAAAAGAAGTCAGTAAAGTGGATATTTTTTCTTCATGTTGAGAAATTAAAATTATAAAGGACTCCCTACCCTTCAGAAAAGTCAAGGCTAAAGTATAACCAATATTGGCAAGAATGGAGAATCCAATCAAGGCCCCAACTGAGATCCAATAATAAGAACCAGCAAAATCTAGTCCGCGGACTTCAAGTACTTGCTGCCCAATAGTCGTGTTGGGATGCACCATCTACAAAGAAATTTGAAAGCATCGGCTTTGTGCTGATCATTGTTGCATATCTCAATTAGTTTCAAGTTAAAGTGATCAGTTTACATAGTAGATTTAAGCAAGTCCAGAGTAAGATGTCCACATTTATGATGCTAACATTTCTTCTCCTAGATTCTGACAGGAAGAAGTTTGCAGACCTTTTTATGGTTACGAGGGTCTCACCTTCTGCCATCTTGGAGCAAGAAATTCATTGACAGAAAGGCCAATCTCTCCATACGAAAGCGGAGCAATCCAAAATCCCCATTTCAACCATTCAGGCATTGAAGCTGTACACAAATTACTGGCGAGTAAGTAGCAATATCCGATTGTCAAAAAATATCCTATATAAAGCTAGTCGTGTATTCTTACGTAGAGGGATTATAAAACCACTGAATATGAAGACGAATAGAATAAAGAAGCTTCCACCAGATGCTGCAGCAACCATGGTTTGAAAGAAAGCAGCCAAGAGACGGAACATAGATGTTGATGTGAAGTGTACAATGCTCAGCAGAAGGAATTGACGAAAAAACCTGAATATCACACCAAATATGTCAAGATTACTGTGAAATATTTGAACAAAAATATAGCTATAAGCCAAGTAAAAGAATGGTTAAGAAATCATTGGGAATCCAAACTCAGCATAAATGCTTGTTTGTCATCAAAATGCATTCACCTTATTAGCAACTAGCAAGTCATTCAGAGTCATTAGTAAGAGACGTCATCTGTTCTTAATGCAAACAACTTGAGGTGATAAACTGGAGGAATATAATTTGTGGAACAGGAAGGAGAGAGCTGAAGGTATTTATGATTCATCCAAAAGAGTAACAGAAAAACCAAGATAAAAGGCAATGAATCTGGTGCATATTACAATTCCTAATACCAATGCTTTAAAGAGAAAGAAATGGATATGTTTTTTTCTTAATATCTGGCAGACTAATGACTGGAATTTGTGTATATATGATCGGCATTGCACATGTGCTAACCTCATCCTAAAACCAATTGACTGCAGGAGTAGTAGTCCACTTGTTCAGCTTACCTTCTGTTGGTATATTAGGGTCTAGAAATTGCTTTGAGGCGTGAAAGATCACTATCTTTAAAGTGATATTTGTCCCCTTTATAATTGCTGTAGGGTTTCAAACAAATTCACCTCCTAGGATACAACAAAGCCCTCTAAGAAATCTGACAGCAAATCTGATTTCTTTCTTATCTTTTCTTTGTGAAGATTATTCTCTATATATAGAGAAGTTTCTGAACTGTCAGCCACAGTTAATTCAGAAGTTACAGTTAGGATACAGTTAGGGAAGTTATCTGTCATCGACAGTTAATCTGTTTACTCCCTTTTCAATAATAAAATATATATATATATATTTACTTAATTAAACAAGTCTTATTAATAGACTTTTACCAACAATCCCCACTAAGTCTATAAATCAGACTTTTGTTTTTAATGTCATACATAATGAAAGTGTTTTTCAACTTAAACTTTCAATTAGTACAACTCTATCAAAGTGCCAACAGATTCAATGGTGGTCAAGTCCTTAAACCATCTTTCTTTTATTAACACCGGATAGGGCATACATATAACATTTTCCAGCTTCTTCACTTATTGTAAAACTTGCTATTAAGCCTTGAGTTCACCTCAGATTCATAGAAAACTTACAAAACAACTGTTTTGTTTAAGAGCAACTCCGCTCTTATGTTATCTACATAGGTAAGATTCACTAACACCATTAAAGTCTTGTAAACTTTTAGAACCTTATTAAGAGTATCAACACTCAACCTCCTTCTCTGCATTTGCATCTAAGCTCTTAGAAATGCAGTAATCAAGTCACTAATCATCAACTTGTTATTACCCTTTAAACTTCGTAACTAGAACTCTAGAAAGAAGTTGGGTTCCTGTTGTGGTAACTTAGTTTAATCTCAATCCCATTGCAGTAGAGGTTTTCCTTACCACTTCTCTCGAGAGTGCCTTTGTAAAAGGATCAGCCAAATTCTCACAAGATTTGACATAAGTAATGGTAATAACCCCTTCTTCAATTAATTGTCTAACATAAGCATGCCTCAAGCTTATATGTCTAGATTTTCCGTTGTAAATTTTATTGTATGCTCTAGACATTGTAGCAGCACTATCACAAAACACAGAAATGGCTGGCATCGGTTGTGGCCACAACTTTATATCCAATAGAAAATTTCTCAGCCATTCTGCTTCTTTTCCCGCTGCACCAAGGGCTACAAACTCAGATTCCATTGTTGAATGAGTTATGCATGTTTGCTTCTTTGAAGCCCATGAAATAGCCCCTCCTGCTAGTGTAAAAACCCATCCACTAGTCGACTTATTTTCATCTGTACTAGATATCCAACTCGCATCTGTAAAACCTTCCAAAACTGCTGGAAAGCCACTGTAGGATAATTTCAGATCCACTGTCCTCTTTAAATATCCTAGAACTCGAGTAATTCCCTTCCAATGTTCAATTCCAGGATTACTAGTATATCTAGACAGCTTGCAGACTGCAAATGCAATGTCTGGTCTTGTACAATGCATTGCATACATTAAACTCCCAATTGCACTTGCATAATCTGTTTGGGAATTTGATCTGCCTTCATTTTTAAATAACTTACATGAAGGATCATATGGAGTATTTGCTTCTTTAATTATAAGATGCTTAAACTTTTCTAACATCTTATGAATGTAATGAGACTGAGTAAGGGTATACTCCCCACTATTTCTGAGTATTTTAATACCTAGAATAGTGTCTACTTCTCCCAAATCTTTCATTTTGAATTTTGACTTCAAGTAATCTTTAGTCTCATTTACTCCATTCATATTATTGCTTAATATTAACATGTCATCGACATAAAGACAGATTATAGCACTGTAGTTTTCAGCAAACTTGGTGTAAACACATTTATCTGCCCCATTGTGTTTAAAACCATAAGACAAGATGGCTGAATCAAATTTCTCATGCCATTGTTTTGGAGCCTGTTTTAATCCATACAAGGATTTTACTAGTTTACATACTTTCTTTTCTTTACCAGGAATTACAAATCCTTCTGGTTGCTCCATGTACAACTCTTCATCCAAATCTCCATTCAGAAATGCCGTTTTAACATCCATTTGATGCACCTCTAATTTATACAACGAAGCAAGTGCTAAAAGCACTCTAATTGATGTTATTCTTGCTACTGGTGCATATGTATCGAAGTAATCAATACCTTCCTTTTGCCTATACCCCTTGGCAACTAATCTGGCCTTGAAGGTCTGTATTGTTCCATCCGTGCTGTATTTTTTCCTAAATACCCATTTGCTGGATATTGGTTTCGATCCCTTAGGCAAGTCCACAAGAATCCAAGTGTTATTGGATATAATTGAATCCATTTCATCATTTACAGCTTCTTTCCAGAATGCTACATCTCTTGAAGACATAGCTTCTTTAAACGTCTTAGGATCTCCATCTACTTGGTCAACTTGAAAGACTATAGGTATTTCAGTCAACAATTCAGTTCTAGAACCTTCGACTAGGAGCAATACATCATTTGGTAATGAAAAATCAGAACCAAATTGTTGCTGAATTCTGACCCTTTGACTTCTTCTCTGCTCTATTGGTTCATTAACTTGTCTCTTTCTTGAAAAAGAGGTTGATGGATCCAAACTTGTAGTATTTTCAGCAATGTCACAAGTTGAATCCCCACTGAATTTTGTCTCAAAAAATTCAGCATCCCTAGATTCAATTATCAAGTTTGATTCTACATCCAGAAATCTATAAGCCTTAGAATTTTCTGCATAACCTAGAAAAATACTTTTCAATGCCTTAGGACCCAACTTAGTCCTCTTAGGATCTGGAATTCTGTAGTAGGCTATACAGCCCCATACTTTCAGATAACTTAAGTTTGGTTGTCTACCATTCCAGGTTTCGTATGGTGACACCTTAGTTCTCCTTGAAGGTATTCTGTTGTGTAAATGACATGCTGTCAGTAAAGCTTCTCCCCATAGGTTTGAGGGAACTTTTGCATTCAACATCATTGCATTAATCATATCACAAAGTGTTCTATTTTTTCTTTCAGCCAAACCATTTTGTTGTGGCGTGTAAGGGGCGGTTCTTTGATGAATAATGCCATTGATTTCACAGAATTCATTGAATTCAGATGAGAAGTATTCACCACCCCTGTCACTTCTTAGAATCTTAATCCTCTTCTCCTTCTGATTTTCTACTGCAGCTTTATATATTTTAAACTTCTCAAATGCCTCGTCTTTTTTCTTCATTAAATACACATGAGTGTATCTAGACTTGTCATCAGTAAAAGTAATAAAATATCTATTTCCTCCTCTAGTCAAAACACCATTTAATTCACAAATATCAGAATGAACAAGGTCTAATATTTCATTTGACTTCTCTACTGCAGGAAAAGGTCTTTTTGACATTTTTGCTTGAACACAAATTTCACAATCCTTATTTTTAGAATTAAAATCTCCATTAATCATACTATTTTTGGACATAAATTTAAGTGTTCTAAAATTAACATGAGCACATCTTAAATGCCACAAATCAGAAGACACAACAGAATAAACAGAATTATCAGTTTTATTAATAATACTGAGTTTAAACATTCCATTACAAGAGTATCCTTTGCCTATGAACATCCCACCCTTAGTTAAAATCAGTTTATCTGATTCTAAAACAGCCTTTATACCGGCCTTACATAGCAAAGATGCTGAAATCAGATTTTTCCTAATTTCAGGAACATGTAAAACATTTGATAATTTCACTCTTTTTCCAGAACTGAATTGAATGTGAATATCTCCCATTCCCATAACTTTAGACACATTATTGTTGCCCATTAGAACACCATCATCCTTCTCGGAAGCCTTGTAATCTGTAAATTGAGAGAGATCATTACAGACATGGACTGTAGCACCAGAATCATACCACCAGTCCTTGGTGATCACTGCTGCAGCCATGTTCAATTCAGTTACCATGCCAATATGTAAGTTAGAAACCATTGCAACAATTTCATGAACTTCTTTGTCCATCATGTTGGCTTGTTTGTTTCCGCTTTCCTGCTGTTTTTTCTTCCAGATTCTGCACTCCCTTTTAAAGTGACCTGGTTTATGACAGAAGTGGCATTTGGGTCTGTTATCGTTGCCTTCCTTCTTTGATCTCTTGTTGTTGTGGTTGTTCCCTTCATAAGGTTTTCTCCTTTTATTTCCTGCATTCTTGTCAGAACACTCACCAACAACATTATTAACCTTTGAGTCAGATTCCACTTGTTTATTGTATTGTTTTCTAGTTTCTTCCTCTATCCTTAAATGCTTTTGAAGTTGCTCTAAAGAGAGTGCCTCAGTGGTATGCAAAAGTTTCTTCCTGTAATTATTCCAAGAGGCAGGAAGTTTTGCAATTATGGCTCCCACTTGTAATGGTTCAGAAATATCTATTTTCAATTCCTTAAGTCTGTTGACTATACTTTGCAGATCATTAACTTGATCCATCACAGGTGTATCAGTTTTCATGGAAAATTCAAAATACTTCATAATAAGAAACTTATCTGCTCCTTGTTTCTCATTGTTGTATCTGGTTTCAAGCGTCGCCCATATCTCCTTAGGAGATTTGATGGCAGTGAATAGATTGTATAGTCTATCTGAGAGTCGGTTCAGGATGTGGCCTCTGCACAAGACTTCATCTTCTTCTTTTTTCTTTTTCTGTTCCTTGATTTCTTGGCCTTCCTCTTCTGTTGGAACGTCGTAGACCTCCGGTGCATCTTCCAACACATAGGAAATCTTCAGGGCTGTTAGTAAGAACATCATCTGGTCCTTCCAGCGGTTGTAGTTGGTTCCATCAAATCGATCAAGTTTAAAGAAATCTTGATTCATTAACGTTAGGGCTGCTGCTTGTGATCCAGCCTCCATGACAGAATATCACTTTAAAATTGTTGGTATATTAGGGTCTAGAAATTGCTTTGAGGCGTGAAAGATCACTATCTTTAAAGTGATATTTGTCCCCTTTATAATTGCTGTAGGGTTTCAAACAAATTCACCTCCTAGGATACAACAAAGCCCTCTAAGAAATCTGACAGCAAATCTGATTTCTTTCTTATCTTTTCTTTGTGAAGATTATTCTCTATATATAGAGAAGTTTCTGAACTGTCAGCCACAGTTAATTCAGAAGTTACAGTTAGGATACAGTTAGGGAAGTTATCTGTCATCGACAGTTAATCTGTTTACTCCCTTTTCAATAATAAAATATATATATATATATTTACTTAATTAAACAAGTCTTATTAATAGACTTTTACCAACACCTTCCAGCTTCAGGACTAAATCCAATGACATAGTAAGTAAGTGTTGTCCACACAAGAGATTCGATAATCGACAAAGGAATCTTGAGAATTGTAGCTGGGATTGTAACCGCCCAGGCTGGGTAGAAGTACAAGTCTCTTTGTTTGAAGAAAGTTGGAAGCCTCATGACAGTGAATGCTGCCTCCGGGAACCCATCAACAAGCAATATCACAAGGCCAAAAAACAGGGCACCCAAGTAGTAATTTGCATCAACAACATCAACTCCCAACCGAGTTCGTAAAAATACAGTCATTGTTATAACAGCAACAACGATAAGCTGACATCATTAGTGGTAGTGTATCGATCAGTCATGGAACATCTATTCAACTCCCTGTAAAAATGAATATTCAAAGTTCAAAAATGAACATATAACGAAAAATAATTTACCTGAATGGTTTTGAATACATAAAGGAAAGAGTTTCGCTTCATCAAAAGGTATTCCCTGGAAGAACAAGCTTTAAAGAGCTCCCACATGGACAAGGAATAAACACTGAAAGACATGGCATTTTTATCACTTTGAGATTTATCATACGGTTGTGAGACTTCGTCGTATAGGTTCCTCCCAATAACCGATGCCTTAAATTTCTCATAGAACATATCAACCGAGGAATAGCTATAAGGTTGGTCATCAAGGAACCAATACTGTTTTTGGTCTTTTCTTGAAATAACCTGGAATAATACAAGAAATAGAGTGAGGTGGCTGATAAGTAACATTGATTGGGTGAAGGTACGGATGTCACGTCATCCACATATAGTAGTACCTCCTGAAGAAAATCAGCTACACCCTTTCTTGGGGGACACCTAAATCCGCACTGCTCAAAAAATTGCAATACGGAAGAACGTGGTCCATGATAAACAATCTTCCCTTCTGCCATTAAGATAATATCATCAAACAAATCAAAAACTTCTGGAGCTGGCTGCAGTAATGCAATTAGAGCGGTAGCGTCAGTTATATGGACTAGCTGTTGAACACATGCGAGTATTTGGAAGGCCGTGGAACTGTCCAAGCCATTTGTTATTTCATCCATGAGTAATGCTTTTGTAGGACCAATAATCATCTCCCCTGTTGTTAATCTCTTCTTTTGACCCCCAGATATCCCTCTTCTCATATCATTCCCAACAATTGTATCAGCGCATACATCAAGCCCAAGAATCTGCATTTTCGGAAAAGTGAACATAAGAGAACAATAGACTGAATCTAGATGTCAAAAGAGACAATTACCTTTAAGATATAATCCGTTTGTAGTGTACTCTTCAATCCTTCCGCAGATGTTGCCTATTCCATAAGCAGGATAAAAAGATGAAACAGATGATAAAATGAACGTTGCAACCAAAAAAAATGCTCAAGAACATATATGTTACATAACATCATCTCTGATACTGACTCCACGATAAGCTACACAGAGGTCAATAACTTTACAATTAATCAAAATATGCTCAAGATGTCTGTACTTGAAATTTAAACCATATCTAATTTATCTTTTAAAGACGAAAGTAAGAAATAAGACAACCATGCTACATAAAACCATCTCTAATAGTGACTCAACAATAAGGTACACTTGAGCAAATAACCACTAAACATAGGCTATGGAGCACATAGGTATTGAGATACAACTAGACTTGTCAAACGAGTTAGGCAAGTAGGAGATCATCGAGCTTTTAGTAATTTACAAGTTAAGATAATATATGGACTGAAAATGCTCAATAACAACCCTAATATTCTGATCAAGTTGTAGGCCAGGTAGGTTTTAATAATTCTAGTTTTGGGTCAATAAGGATTTGAGGTAAGGTCGTTTATAAGGAAGTTGTAGGTAGGCTTGACCATAACCTAACGTTTGTCGACGGGTTATTTGGCCAAGCCATGTTATGAAACTTGTTGATACAAACTTCCAAGACAAATCACTAGATAATACCACAAGTTTACCTTTGATTGCATATCCATTACAGACAAACAGATTTTCTTTCATATCTCTAGCCATAATTTTCTTTACAGACTCAATCATGTTTGAATCATTAATGACGGCATAATTTATAGTGATTCACAAAAAAATCTCAAGTACGAATCACTAAAGCTGCTTCAAGTCATCTAGCAGATATTATTACGACAATTAATTTTTACCTTCATGTAGGCATCTACATCTGGATCTGGAACAATCCCTTCCTGTTTCTCCCTTCTGCAGAGCTCAACCATAAGCTCTTTAAAAAGAAAGAGTTATCTTGTCACTAATGACTAGTGATTCACAAAAAAATCAATACAATATGCACTAATGATAAATACTACCTGCACGGCTTCCAACACCCTGGCAACGAGCTGAAAAATCGAGAGTCTCTCTCACAGTGATCTCAGGAATATGCAAATCATGCTGGCTAACATAAACAGAATTCTTTTGTGGAACAAACTCATTAAGCTTGTAGCCATTGTATGTAACATTCCCTGAAACCTGTTAACTCATATTGTGTAAGTAGAGTAGCGTAACGTTGATCCTCCAGAAAGTATATAGATATTAGCAAAGAGCATGATTTTACCTCCTAGCAAAATAAACATGTTCCCAAAATTTTGAAAAGAAAAACAAAAGAGGTTCTAGCAAAGATAAAAAAATATACAATTCAGCAGAAGAAGTGCACTGAAACCAGAAGTGAAAAACATGCAACGCTTTGGTACTTAGATACAAAAAGCAATATATATATATATATATATATATATATATATATATACATATATATATATATAGTCGATACCTTGAGAGACTTGTGCATGTTTCCTGAAAGTGCCAACAGTAGAGAGGTCTTCCCGCATCCAGGTGGTCCAAGCAACAGGGTCAACCTGTGGAAAGACACCGTCCCCATTAATTGTTAAAGCTAACTAGCTCAAGCCTTAGTTTTGGGAGATGAATATTCTTTTGACACCATCACATGAGGGATTCTCAAGTGTACCAAATACTAAGCATTTTGTTCACAGTTATTCTCCAACAATATTTATCCTATCATTTGGTATGACAGTAACTTTAGAAGCAAAATTCCTCAAGTCTCTAAAGTGTAATTTTCACGAACCAAAAATATTTTAAAAAGACTTCTAGACTGACCTTCCAGGCTTTATTATACCACTGACATTTTGAACAATCCTTAAAGTTGCTTCTTGTGGTTGAGACCCGAGCAGTTTGGCGATTACCTATACAGAGCAAAACAATGTACAATAAAGTAAACATTGTGACAAAGTATTGATGTTCACAATTGTGCAAAAAATGAGCAGTTGCAGGTTAAATAGATGTGTGCAGTGTTCCGGAAAATGATAGTGTACAACATAGTATAAGAATCAATCCATGCATATACATTACACACGTGAACAAGGATCACATATACTTACCGACAGTGCGTCTGTAAGAGAATTCCAGAGAGTTGGGAGAGGCTTTCCATCAACTACTCTGCACTTTGCTTCCACACAGAGGTTCTCATATCTTACTTCAACCGCAGGAAATTTTATGTCAACTCTACAGGAAAAGGTAAGGAAAAAAAAAGAACAATTAAGTTGAGTTGTTTTGGGATGGTGCACCAACACAAACTTCTAAATTATCTCCCTTACCTCTCGCAATACATGACGTTTGAGGTTGGTAACATTATTAATAAACTATGAAATAAACTTGTTTTTGGATACTAATAAAGGGAAACAGTTAAAAAAAAGTTTAAAATGTTATATGAGACAAGTTCGATGAGCCAAAACACCATGCATTGCAAGATGGAAGAGTACTTTTCACCAGCATTAAATAGAGAAGGTAAAAAAAAGGTGCTGTGATATAATATGGAATAAGTTCAATGAGCTAACTTACTTGTCTATTCTGTGTCTAATTTTCCGCAAAAGGCGGAGATTATCGGCCTCAATCTGTTTAATAAGCCGTTCGACAAACAGATGGCGATCTAAAGCTCCAAGCTCTCTAACATCAGTCACCCGTTTCCCTTTGACATCTGCATTAGCATCATTATACTCGTCGAATAAACAGGCCTTTGATCTTTCGTATGTTGGCAATCTCTCGAGATGTGCCCATTGCTGAATGAACTCCTTATCAAAAGCATCCTTTGAAGAATCGAATGAAGAATTGCTTCGTACACTCGAGCTCTGAAGCCTGAATGATGATCTCAAGCTCCTTCCTATCCCAGCAAACTCGGTTCGTAGAGATTCTATTTCATCTGCCCCAACAAGCTGCGCCATGCTCAACAATTAGGACATTCAATGATAAAGATGTTGCTATGTAGCATGAATCGAGATATTAAAATATAACAGAATTTATAGAGCAAGAGGGAGGTGGAAACTACAGAGGGTCGAAAGTTTTAATTTGTTTCAATGGTGCCATTTCTTGTTTAAGAAGAAAATAAAAATATATATTACTAGATATCAAAACAACAGGGACAGTTGACTTTTTAAAATCAATATCAATCTGATGCAGGTCTATTAGTCATGCAGAAGTGACATTTATAAAAACTTATGAAAAAATCAACTTCCATATAATAAAAATAATAATTTTGCAGTGCAATATACAGGAGGAATACAGGGTCCTTCTGCTGATAATAACAAATGGATGAAACTCACAATAACTGAGCACACAAAAAAACTCTAAATTCTTGATTTGGTAACACGGAAAATAAACTGTTTAGTAAAAAGAGATTTCTGGGTAGTTTTTTTTAATAAATTACTAAACAGTACATTCTTCATTTGGAAAATGCGTGGTACAAGGGGCAATATGGAACAATTATTTCATAAGCTAACGGAGAAGTAGAGAAAGCTATTGTTGGAAGGTTGGTGAAATTGGTCCAAAAAGAAAGCCCTTACAAAAGAACTCTACATGCCAAACATCTGCTCTCTAGCTTTGATAAAATCTCTAAGCTGCACAAAAATGTAACCAAACAGCTATTTTGAATAAGGCCTAAGTATGAGAATCAAGTTACACGTGTCACCTGCATCACCTTGAACAATAACATGCTGTATTATAGACACATTAATGATTCAAAGCAAGTATTTATTTCCTTATAAATTTTACAAGACTAGAATGTGTTACATTACCAAGAATAGTATCAGAAGTTTCTTCAATACCACTTGAGCGAGATACGTTGACACATGAAGAAAAAGTACAGTTTTTTTATTATAGTAATAGTAAAATTGATATGATTATCCTTTTAAACTGAAAATACAAATTAACTGTCTTGGGTAGCAAGACAGCTATGATATCACCACTTCTTTTAGAAAGTTTAATACATAAGCAATCAATTGAATTTTAAATGTTGATAAGCAAAATAGTTATACCATATCTAATACTTGTTTTGCAAACAAGGGATGAGGCAAAGAAAACAAACAAAAATACAACCACAAGCATCTCTTCCCATGCTTCTCTTGTTTTGTTTGATCTATTCCACAACTCCCACAAGGTCTCGTCAGTCTTACACGTTTAAATCTTTTTTAATCAATATATGAGATTCCTTCTGAAAATCCATAACTATCTACACAAACACTTCCATGTTAATCCACCTCAGTAAAAAGACTGAAAATCAAGACTCCATCACATGTTGCATCACTTCAGAAAGACAAATAATATTTCCTTTCAAATTTTGGAAGGCCGGCAGAGACTGTATTACTGGACCCATGACCATGAACCATTCAGCAAGAATTTTTTCCCTACAGACATACATTTTATAAATTAAAAGAAAATTACAATCTTGGATAGCAAGACAATTAAGATAGCAAGGTTAGGTATTATTAACCTATCAGTTCAAGTGATATTTAAATGTTGATAATGAAAATAATCCACCATATACAATACTTATATTGCAATTTGCAAGACATGATACTTAGCGATGTAAACAAAGAGGAAAAGGACACAGAAACTATAAGAAAATTTGAAATAGTCATACGTAGTATCATACTTTTAAGTAAGAATTCAATTCTGAGTTCCCCTCCAAAGTAGAAACAAAACACTCCTTTAGAATTTCGAGCTACATTCAGTTTATAACCCATTTAGTGAGCTCAAATCATAAGAATTTTCAGTAGGAAGAATTATCAATGTGATTCCCAATGGACTCGTGTTTAAGTATGAACAATAGCAGTTCATATGAAAGGGTGATCGATGAACACATATTATAATACCGAAATTCAGCAAGTGGGCGTGTAAGTCAAATCCAGATGAAATCAATTTGTTAATTGCAGTGAAAATAAAATAATGAAGAAAACGCAGACATACAAATAATCATCCGGGGCAATTGCCTACTTCGAAGAGGTTGAAGTTGAACGCACGATTTATGAGACAGCTGATGATGAGAATAACTTAATTGGGAATTGGGAGAGCAAACATCGCCATTGACGTCTTGTGTTGTGTCGTCCCAATTTTCTTCTGTTAGGGTTTTCAAGATTCTCCTCTCCCGCCGATAACATTACAATTTTTAGACCAAGATTCCTCATTTTAATTCATCGTTTATTGGTATATTGAAGTATCTAGATTTTATTTTATTTTTTATAACGAAAAGCGGTTATTTTGATCTACCAAATAATTCAATTTAAATAAATTATATTTGCAGATGAGAAAATAAAGTTCGTCAAAGAACGAAAAATTTAGCCCAATGTCAAATAAAATTAAAGTATTTAGATTTGTTTCGGTCAAAGAAATATTTCATTTTTTTATCCTAGAATTAATAATGAATATGTATACTTGAATTTTTAGATTTATTTTATGTTGTGTAGGTAAAAGTAATTATTGAATTACTTAGGAAATCGTGAATTAATTTTAATTTAATTGGTGATCAAATTATTCAATTTGTAAAATTAATAAACATTTAAGTTTTTGATAATTAAACATTACAAAATATTTATAATTATTCAAAAGTTTCCCTACAAAATAAAATGAAGAAAAAAACCCAAGGATAATCTCAATCAAAGACGATTGAAACGGGTCCATTGATTAAGGTGTGCGATAAAACGAGCCGCCTTGTTACTTGACGTCTCAAAACGATCCATCGGGTCAAAAATTCGTTCCAGCAACCTACCAAACGCAGTACAAGGACAATCCCTCTTATAAATCATACGAACCAAATATAAGCTTCCACCCATCTTCACCGCTTCTCTCCGGATACCAAAAAACACTGCCGTCTTCATCGCTTCATAGAGAGATTCAACCTCGACCATATCCATCTCAAACTGGATGTTCTTTAAAGCTAACAAAACACCCAAAACCTACAAAATCCGACCACTTCAACACCTCCCTTTTCACTTACCGAACATTACGGTTAGTATTTACGTTGAGAACCTAAGTAAATATATCGTTATACCATTTAATCGTAAACAAAGTCTTATTAACTACTCAACAATGTATTTATATCATTACAATGTCTTTACACAAGATCAAAGAAAAGAAAATTCCAAACAAAGTACTAGACATTATCGACACTCCTACAATTATTGACCAAACGAACACTAATTAATATACAAATATACAGCCCAAACATGCATTTGTTAATCCAACAAGTTTACCTGCGCATAAAACCCATGACATAAAAATTGTTATTAGAAGCCCTTCAGGTTCACTTAACACATAAATAAATGAATTTTACAACTAACAATTGCAAATACACATATAAATCCATCGAAAAAGATGGGAATATATCTTTACCCCTCAAGTGCAAGTGTGTAGGGTTGTTCAACCGACCCGGTTCATAGGGTTGGAAATTCTGAAGAGCTGAATCGGGCCTGGACCAGGATTTTCAGAAATCTGGACATAGGACCGGAATTTTGGTCCAATATGGGTCCGTGTAATCTATATCTTTAAGAATTTTTATAGTTTATGCCGGCCTCGGACATGAACCGAAAATTACTTTACGGTCAGACCAAACCGTTAGAAGCCAGACAGGTTTAAAAAATATATAACCCTACTAGTGTCAGAATTGGTCGATATTGTCAAAGTCCGATACAGACGGGCCGGTAGAGCGGGGGTCGTGTGCATACGAGCGCACATGCGCGCATTAGGCCTAAGTCCAACACATAAATCCGATGAGGTTCCATCCTAAAACCAATTGACAATAGGAAGAGTAGCCCACCAACCTTATATACTAGGCTCGAAGTGTCCCCATATTTCGATGTGGGACTTTATTATCTCCCAGCTATACTAAATTTTAGGTAAAATCATGGAGCTTATGGGTTGAATTAGAACATAACACACACATGCGCTGGAACCTAACGCGCACATGAGTTGAAACCAAACATCATATTTGCCACCGGATTTCACATAATCATTCTAAAACCACGAGCTAGTTATGAAATTCCGACAAACGAGATTTAACGTAGGGTTCGTCAATTTTGACAACACAAAGAGTAACTCGTCATCGACGTGGAACACTCAAAACAACCCGAAATGTACGTAGCTAGACAACAAAGACCGTAAAAATATAATTGAATACCTACGTGCATGTGAAACCCGAAGGAATGATCATTTGATGATGACCCAAATAGCGTAGATGACGCCCGGAAGCCACCCGAACAACGTAAGTAATAAACAAATCCAAAACTCAATCTGTACACAAAATAAAAAAAAAAAACAAATAAATGGAATATTTAACCAATTCGATTTGTTTTATAAAAAAAAAAAAATAAAACCCGAAGAGTAAACCTGGCATGCAAACTTAAGGAAGACGCCAAGAGGAGGCAAGAAGATGGAGAGAAGGATCTCAATGAATGTCAATGCCGATTCTTCTGCCATCTCTTTTTCTCTTCCTTTTTTTTTTCTTTTTATTAATGTGTAAGTATTTTGGATTTGAGATATTTTTGAGCTTTTTACGTACAAAATCTAACGAGATTGTGAAGGAGAGAATATATAGATGAACGTGTGCTATCCCTGGATTCTCGTATATGTTATTGGAACCATGCAAACATGCAGTCATTTTTTGTATCCAACGTATATTTCATTTTCGTATATCTAACATGAAATCAAAGGGTAATGTTATATTTTGAGTGTCAAGTTTTAGGGTCGTTTGGTTCCAACTCCGGAAACCGAAACGGACTGGAAACGAATTTAGTTCATTTATGAAATTTTATGGAATCATTCCCATGATTTAATGAAAAATGAAATTGATTCCTCACATTTTGTTACCCTGTTCAAAAGTAATCAAACTCTAATCCAATTAATACAAAGCACAAGGAATGATTCCAAAAATTTTAATGAATAAGGGTATACGTATTGACGACATTCGTTTCCATTCCGTTTTCGATTCCGGCATTGGAACCAAACGGGCCCTTACTGTTTTACACTTTCACATATTGATTGAAAATTTTCATTGGTAACTTCAAGGTGAAATGAATTTGAACTTTCTTTTAAAAAGTTTAACGAATTTTACCTTGACATAAAAATAAAGGGCCCGTTTGGTTCCAACTCCGAAAACGTAAACGGAATGAAAACGAATTTAGTCCATATATATTCTTATTCATAAAATTTTATTGAATCATTACTTGTGGTTTTATGCCAGATACACTTGCTTTCCCACATTTCGTTTCCCTGTAAGTATAAAAAGTAATCAAATTCTACTCCAATTACTTCAAACCACAAGGAATGATTCAAAAAAATTTCATGAACAATTGTATACGTATGGACTAGATTTGTGTTTCCATTCCGTTTCCGATTTCGGAGTTAAAAACAAACGGGCCCAAAGAGTTTTTTGTTCCGGTAAAGATCTTCCATAACGAATGGAATGGTAAACTTATTTTCTATATATTTATATATACCAGTGTTTGAGTTCTTTTTTTTTTTTAATAAAAATAGAAAGCGGTTCGAATAAAAGACATACAATAAAAAGAGAAAAAAAGGAAAAACATGATGCAACGAACATAAAGTTTATCTATTCTAATTATGTTACCTGAAAAATATAATTATTTACTATTCAAAATGGTATCATTCTCAAAATTTTCAAGAGTTAAGTTTATATAAAGGATTTATTATTATTTTTAGAAAAAAAAAATAATTATTACTCATCAGTAAATAAAATAAAATGATGTATTATAAATATATATATAGATTGTTATTAAATTATGATTTATAAAGTAATAAAAAAAACTCTTAAGAAAACTAATGGGACAAAACTAGGTTGGGCTGTGAAGCCCAAATGTTATACCGTTTAATGGGCCTATGAATTGGGCTGGAGTAGCCCAACAAAGTGCAGTTTTGCAGACATTAAAAGGAATCAAAGCCTTCGACAATTCCAAGCAACAGCAAGTCGGAGGACACCAAAAGGGTGGGATCGGAAATACCGCTTTACCTCTCCGATAGTTCTCTGTTAATTTGAAGTCTAATCAAAGTAGATTTTGCCCCATTTGATCTCCTCTGCCCTAATTTCGCCGGATTTATCCCCAATTCGGTATTTCCTACTGTCGAATTTCATCCAATAACAGCTAGAGCCATCGATTTCCAGTACTCCGATCTTGTAGAATTAGGTCATACCATATTGTCAGCAATTGGAATTTTGTTGCTGCACAAGCTTCATATCCGGTGCACCTGGAATTTGGAAGCTTCTAGCTAAGACCAAGACTGCATATGATCAACAATGGCAAAAATTAGGGACCGAACAGAGGATTTTAAGGATGTCGTTAGGCGCGAGGCTCTTTCTTTGGGATATACAGAGGTTAGGATTGTACTCAATTTTAAATACTGATTTGTCCAAAGAAGAATTATTCGCGTTCATATATGTGGAATCTTATTCTTCATTACTATTACATGAGAAATTCGTAGCTTTGTTTCCGTTGAAAAGCTCATGAATTTGGCTCCCAGTTCGTAATTTCTTCAGTTGTGTTATTATTCTGAAATCGGACCATTCTTCAGTTCAACACTAAGGAAAGCTAGTTTAGGAGCCATTATCTTCTTTGTTTGACTTGCTTTGAACAGGTGTATCTTTCAATGAAAATGGAGTGAACCTCATGAATGCGCATGTAGTACCTACGGCCTTAGTAGGATGTAACACCTACAGATTGTTATCTTCCTTCTTTAGGATGAGAGAATCAATAATTGATCATTTGTCACTTCTTTTCATTTTCGTTGGCAGATAATCTTTCATGTTTTTGAGCATTTTTTTTCCCTAGACGGTTTTAAAACATATCAATGTAATACTTTGGGGCCTATGATGCCAATCGCTCAAGTGATACTTTCTGTCTACATCTGAGCTTACATTGTCATGTCGTTTTTATTTTTAAACCAAAATTTTAAGGTGGATTATAATCTTTATTTATGTGCTTGGTTGTGGATTTTTATAATTTTGTCCAAATGAGTATTTGTTGATTGTGAGTTCTATCTTCCTAAAGCATGCATTTGTGTACAGGCAAAAGTGGCAGCCACAATTGCATCATTTATCATCCAAAAGCCACGAGAAAGGACAGCGTTTACAAAGGCTGCTCTAAAGACGGTAAGTGAGATTATTTGGTATAATGTTTCTCGTAACTTGAACTTCTTTTTTGTACATGTTATATGTGCATCGTTATGCCCTTTTGGTAGTTCATCTCTGATTTGATATCTTGACTAGAAAAATCGAAGTTTTCTGAATTTGTAATATATGGACTACTTCTTGAATAACAGCTTTGCACATTTGTCTTTCCAGCTGGAGAGCATTGGAAGTTTGGAACAATTCCTTATGAAGCATAAGAAAGATTATGTTGATTTGCATAGAACCACTGAGCAAGAGCGAGATAGCATCGAGCATGAAGTAAGTTTGGAGCTATTCCATTTGACTAATTATAATGTTTGTTGATGAACTATGACCTTCAAGTTGTCTGATTGTTTTGAAAAATGATTGTTATTACTGCTGAAGTGCCCAAAAGTCTTAATCTTTTTCATCATAGCATTTGTTGTCTAATTGTTTATATATCTGGGTGTTCTTTAGTGCAACTTAATGTGAAAGATATAATGGTTTGCGACTAATTATTTTTTATTTTCACTTGGCCAGAGATTGATTGCTCCTTTTTGTTTGAGAAATGATAGGGGAATGGATGAGTTCTCTGGTGCTTCTGATTTACTTATAAACATGGAAGAATAGTTTCAATTTAGGGAGGTTTCTCTTATACAGTTTCTTTGGAATCATTATAGTCAGACGATCCAAATATAACGTAATAAGGTTTACTTCTGGTTTCTGTGATCAGGGCAAACCTAAAAATTTATAACCAAGATATCATTAATTGCTCCAAACATGTCTTATTATTATAATTTTATAATGCCCATGACCACAAGGTTCTTATCTGTCGGTGGGCTGTGCAGCCTGGATCAGTTCCTTGAAAAGCTCAAGTTCTGAGTTTAAAAAAAGTACGAAAAATGTCCTTTCTATCTTGCACAACTCCATAAAGATTGTCAAATCGATAGCAGTGGTTTTCATCACATTTTCGGGTTATAGCTCATTTCAGTTATGCTAACTAACCCAGTCCTTTCTTAGACATCCCGATTGAGTCAATGTTGTATGTACTGATGTTTACAAGAAAATCACTAATGGAGGACCTTTGGGCTAATTCTGCAGGTTACTGCTTTCATTAAATCATGCCAAGAACAAATAGATATACTTAAAGCTAGCATCAATGAGTCCGAAGAAGCCAATTCCAAAGGGTGGCTTGGTGTTAGGACTAGTCCTAATGCCGATACCATTGCGCACAAACATGGAGTGGTATGTATAGACTCTCTTATATATTACTTGTACTTTTTGTGAGCTTTTGTGCTCATATGAAGAGTTGCTCCGAACATTTGATTATTGAATAACATTTTCTTAACTGCTGATAGTGGGATTTGTAATTACAGTGAGCTTAAGTCAGGCTTGGTAGGATAATAGAACCCATAGCATGTACACTATTCTTTTCTAAATGAATAGCATTTTCTTTCTTGCAAAAAATGAGATTTCTGACTAAGGTGTATAAGTATGTACATTATTCTTTGTTCACGTTCTGATAAAAAATAGCTTCAACACCTTTGCAGAATCTTGTGGTTGTCTGAGAAAATAAGTCTAGTGGGTTGAGCTCAATTGTAGCCTTTTTGTTCATGGGACTTATGATAATATCCTCTTCCTAGCAATAGCATTACTATAGGTGTCATTTTTAAATCTTGTAATTTTTCAAAGAGGTGGTCTCATCTTCACAGGAGACTTGAAAAGCCATACATGATACATGCATGCCCTCAAACCATTTTTGGCTTTGTTTGGTAACTCCTTTATAAAGGCTTTATAATGGCATGCTAAGCAAAGCCTAATAGCTGTGAGTGCTTTCAATGTGAACTCCAATGTATTGATTTAACTATGGATTTGGTCCTGCTTTATGGGTTATGTTAAGTGCTTACACATTTATCTTCCCTTCAGAGTTTTATGCTTTGTGGAAATTTACATTTCCCTGACAACTGGAAAGAGAACCTCAGTGATATTTTTGCTCTTCTATTTTAGGTTTTAATTTTAAGTGAAAGGCTTCATGTAGTTACATCACAGTTTGATCAGCTAAGAGCTGTTCGATTTCGAGATGCTATAAACAGAGCAACGCCGAGAAGGAAACTGAAGCGTGCTTCTGACTCCAAATCAACGGAACAGCCACAACCAATCATTGATGTAGACAACCAAGAACTTACTGAGGTTCAACATAATCCTCAGAGAGTTCAGCAGCAGCTTCTGGACGATGAAACACGCACTCTTCAGGTATGTATAATGCCTGCATTGCATATTATACATGAATTACGCATCAAGTACTCATCAAGAATTGAAATTTGAAACCATGCTTTAAATGCAGGTTGAACTAACTACTTTGTTAGATGCCGCTCAAGAAACAGAAACAAAAATGATCGAGATGTCTGCCTTGAATCACCTCATATCCACGCATGTTCTCCAGCAGGCTCAGCAGATTGAGGCTTTGTATGATCAGGTCAGTTTTATCGACTTCCCTATATAGTTTCATTCTTCTTCTAGTGTTTTACCAATCCGTATAAAATCACAAACTACCTTACTTCAAACGAATTTGGAATCAAAACCTTATTAGTTAATCTAATGAACATATAACATCAATGTTTGTTGGTTTCGCAATTCACAGGCAGTGGAGGCGACGAAAAATGTAGAGATGGGTAACAAGGAGTTGTCGCAAGCGATTCAGAGGAATAGCAGTAGCAGGACCTTCATGTTGCTCTTTCTTTTTGTACTCACTTTCTCAATCCTCTTTCTTGATTGGTACAATTGATCTAAACTTTTACTATGTAGACACATCTGTTGAACTATAAATCGGAGCCCTTTGTTGAATACCTCGTAGGCTCGTACCAGTTTATACAGAAACATACTTTGTCAGACATCATGTAAATGGGGAATTAAGGACAAATTCCTTATTTGGCTTAGGACCTTGATTCTCCTCTTGTTGAACATTTTGAAATCGTCATTTCTCGTGACCAATAATGATATTGTTGTGTAATTGATCTTCTCTCATTCGACGAAGTCCATATCATATATTTTCAGAGAGATAAACTGTGTTGTTGACCGTTTAATCCATATGGATTTTCGACCCCCAGTGCCCGTTTCTCTGATGATCCCAGACTTTACGTTTTCATCCGAAAGGATTATGTAGTGCTTTTAGGAGATAGTCATTCTAACCGCTTTCCATTATTTTTTTCGAAAAAAACCTAAGATGGCAGCATGGATTCATTATATGTGGCTTATAATCAATAAGAACTACAGAAGATCTCGATTGATTGAGCAGGAGCTATAAGCTTTGAGCAAGTGATGCCCACAAGCAAATCAAACAAGGACATTGTTTGCAGAATCTACACAATAACTCACAAAAATATTCTGAAGATTTGTTCTTATTGTGGATACACAAAACTGAATTTACAAGTTCCTATATACATTCAACACAAGCTTTATACAGTGACCAGGTTTCCTCTTTGATCGAGCCAACAGAAACCCAAATTTTATCTTGCCCTTACATACCAAAATCTCATTGAAGAATGCTAACTGATCATCTGGCTGTTGATAGCTGCATTACATCTTGGTCATCTATGGACTCATCGGCCCAAGCAAACCGCTGAGCCATCTGTGCTAACTCCTGTTTCCTCCTTTCCTCTTCGAACCTCTCCCATTGGTTCCACCTCTCGACCAACCCTGCTCCTTGAAGCATCGTCACGACCTCCGCCATGGTGGGGCGGTGCTCGGGTGCATTTTGGGTGCACAACAATGCAATCTTGACTATCATCTCGACTTCTTCAGGATCGTATGCCCTTAAGTTGTTGTCTACTATGTCGCGAATCCTGTTCTCCCTCAATAGTTTCTTCATCTGTCAAATATCCCATTAGTTTGGCATTTTATTACTGAAATTTAATTGTTGACCTATGAGAAAGAAGAAAAAAAAACTTAACATTGGCAGCTTAACTCGTGGATAATCGGGGCGAGCTAAGCCTAATATTTATTTGAGCTTCAAAATGTGTCCATACTCGGCTCGTTTAGAAAGTGAACGAGCTCGAGTATCACTTCTTTCGAGTCAAGTTCGGCTCGTATAACAACCTAACAACTGGGATCAAGGGTGTGAATACTTACATGATCAAGCAGCAAAACATCCTCTTCCTCCTCTAACCGCGAGAAATTAATAGCCCGTTGACCTGTCACGAGCTCCAACAATGTTACCCCATATCCAAACACATCAGTTTTCTCCGAGGATTTCCCAGTTGATAGATACTCAGGTGCAATGTGGCCCATGGTACCACGCACTTGTGTTGTAACATGTGTTAACTTCGAATCAACCAACTTTGCAAGCCCAAAATCCCCAAGAATAGCTTCAAAATTCTCATCTAGAAGGATATTTGCAGCCTTGAGATCCCGGTGTATGATCTTAGGATCACAGTGCTCATGTAGGTACTCCAGCCCATGTGCTGCACCTAACGCAACTCGCTTTCTTGATGGCCAGTCCAAACCCTGCTCACCCGGCTTCAGCTCTGCCACAAGTTATGTCAGTTCACTAATCTGCATCAATCTTGATAATTAATTTGTAGTAAATTAAATTTGATACTATTACTTTCACTTGTTTTGCTGATCTTTTCATAAATTCTAGTTCTAGTAACAACAAGGTGTTACGGTCCCGGATGTAGGATCGAATCTCAGATAAGAGACACGAGTGATTTGTGGATAAAAGGATAGATGAAAGTGGATTGATGGATAGATGAAAGTAGACTCGTCCTAGACAGAGCCTCTTCCTAGGTATAACGTGTAAACCATCTTGGTTTAACGTTTGCCTCCTTTTGATTATAATTCTGCTTATCTTTTATTTCACCCTAAAGGCCATATATATAGGCTGCTAATTAACAAAGGAAAATATAAAACTGATATCCTAACTGAAAGTAAAGATATCTCAAAGCTATAAACTAGAAAATATAAACTATCCTAAATCTAATAGATATAATATCTTTAATATTGAAATATCCTTTTTCTTAATATCTCCCTAAATCCAACCGTATCATCACATCTCCTCTTGATTTTGAGTTTGTCCTCAAACTCAAACTCTTGATCAATTCCTGGGGAGCGTGCACCTGGTTTCCATGTCTCATCCTCCTGCATTTGCATCAAACTAAGCTCTGGTTTCCACCGTGGAATGTCTCCTTTCCACAAGCCTGATTTTCTGTTTAGGAAGGATTCATTAGAGGAACTAAAATCCCACAAAATTGGTCCACCAGAAAACTCCGGTGACAGTAAAGTATATAATTCAGCAGGCGCACATAACTCCTGGCAAATACCCATGCTCAAGAAATCATCCCTTCTGTCCCCTCCTGATAACTGCATCCTAGACTGCACAGTAGAGACATTTTGGTTCAATTCGTAGAGGATTAGTGGCATTTCAACATCTGCAACGTTGTCTTGGTCAATGCTCGTTGTCTTTTCAAGTTGCAGCTTGATCACAGCCCCTTGTGAAACCATTTTCTTCCGCTCTAACGCTTGGGCCAAAACAATTGCGATTCTGAGATTCCCCGGTTGTTGAAGTTCCAGGTCAGCCTTGATTTCCTCTTTCAATCCCGCCATAAATAGGTGTACCTGTTGCTGCGTGGTCACACCAGAACTTCTTGCCAATAGTTGCTGAAACTGGCTTTCATACTCTTCAACAGACCCTTTTTGCTTGAGATTTTCCAATCCAAGGGACCCCAAGCTCCCTATGTTGTTAGAACCTTTTCCTTTTCCCAGAAAAGAATTTGACAGTTCCGTCAAACGCCCTTCTAATGCTTTCTGACGAGTATCCATGTCTTGCATAAAAGCCTTCAACTTGGCTGCTAAATGTTCCGTGTCACCCATGAGATCTAGCTCTGATACCAAGTTGTTACGGTCCCGGATGTAGGATCGAATCTCAGATAAGAGACACGAGTGATTTGTGGATAAAAGATTAGATGAAAGTGGATTGATGGATAGATGAAAGTGGAATGATGGATAGATGAAAGTAGAATGATGGATAGATGAAAGTAGACTCGTCCTAGACAGAGCCTCTTCCTAGGTATAACGTGTAAACCATCTTGGTTTAACGTTAGCCTCCTTTTGATTATAATTCTGCTTATCTTTTATTTCATCCTAAAGGCCATATATATAGGCTGCTAATTAAC